>OX457041.1:63261400-63276400 GCA_949752735.1 Lumbricus terrestris | reverse complement strand
ACCAGCATCACCTCCATCACAGCATGACATAAAACGGTGCTGGAGTGGAGTTCATTCCAGATTTCGGGGTCAGTCCATCGAACAAAATGTTCATGGGGGTCGGCGCTGGAACGTGCGGCGGTATCAACGGTCACTAGGGGCAGTCAGCATCGTCCCTCTACCGAAACCAGGGGTACTGGCACCTGCCTGGAACACACAAACAGGACAAGGGTTTGCAATCCATGACGCATAAATCAGCGCACCCCTACGAACCGTACACCCGAGGGGGGCATGGACGGAGTTTGGTTTCCGTTCTTGGAGGGGCTAAAGCCTTCTTGGGGGGAGGCTAAGCCCGAAAAAAGAAATAATTTACACGGTAAAAACTGAATCTGGGTCTTATTGGGGGGGGCTTAGCCTCTGATAAACTCCGCCAATGGAGGGGGCTGCCCCTACCATCCGCTGTTCCACCGTCGACGTCGCGTGTCCTCCAGCCGTCGTCCAGTCCCAACCCATACACTACGATTCTCTTCTCGTTGCACTATACTCTCCTCGCCTTGCCAGCCTTCGTCTGGCAAAAGGAACGCTAAGAGAATGATCTTCTCCCTCGGGGGACTCGAACGACTGTCTGGCAAAGGCGGTCACCAGCACCACCATCATCAACACCACCACCACCTGGAGATGGAAGAGATCAACACGAAGGACCTAGCGCAGAAGATCAGAAGTGAGCTGAAGAGTCACAGCATCCCTCCCACTACCGATTCAGACTGGACCCCTGAAACATCGCTGTGCAAACAGTTGTTTCTACTATAACGTGATCTGCGTTTGGAGTGCAGAAAATATCCAAACAACTTCCATCTCCAGGTGGTTTTGGTGCTGATGGTGCTGGTGCTGGTGGTGGTGCGTCATGGATAGCAAACCCTTGTCCTGTTTGTGTGTTCCAGGCTTCTATTTGCGCCAAAAAAAATTGCCTGGAAAAGAAAAAAATTGGGGGAAAGGGTATTTTCCCTCTGCACCCCCCTATGCCTAAGACTGTTATGAACAGCACCTGATGCAGAAATTCAAAGATCTTTTATGTGTATTGCATCATTTATACGTAATAAATGGTCACTTTGCATTTTGCTTAGAACATCGCGGGGGACGCCCCCCCAATTGCCCCCAGAATCTATTGAGGGTATATAAGTATGCCTATTAATGTTCTGAAAGTGACAATCAAGCAATGAACAATGTTCTCAGAATACATCACTTTCTAACACGTTGAAGTTATCAGCAATATACAAATACGAAAAACCTTTATATCTTTGCCCCCATTTTTTGGGGTGACCCCGTGGTCGGAATTTGGGTGGATTTGGATATGTTATTCAGGAAAAGATTCTGAGCAGGAAACCGTTTAAAAAGCTTCTGAAGCAATTTTGCCCAGGTTGATGGTATATTTGAGCTAGATTTCAAATTTGTATTACATCATTTTTAGCAGAATTTTTTCCGGGGGTGGGGTTCCCCTCTGCACCCCCCCCCCCTATGCCTAAGACTGTTATGAACAGCACCTGATGCAGAAATTCAAAGATCTTTTATTTGAATTGCATCATTTATACGTAATAAATGGTCACTTTGCATTTTGCTTAAAACATCGTGGGGGACGCCCCCCAATTGCCCCCAGAATCTATTGAGGGTATATAAGTATACCTATTAATGTTCTGAAAGTGACAATCAAGCAATGTATAAACAATGTTCTTAGAATACATCACTTTCTAACACGTTGAAGTCATCACCAATCCGATATTACACGTATACAAATACGAAAAACCTCTATATCTTTGCCCCCATTTTTGGGGGTGACCCCGTGGTCGAAATTTGGGGGGATTTGGATATGTTATTCAGGAGAAGATTCTGAGCAGGAAACCGTTTAAAAAGCTTCTGAAGCAATTTTGCCCAGGTTGACGGTATATTTGAGCTAGATTTCCTGGACTACATTACAAGAGATAAGCTGAAATCTATAATCAAACATATATCGTAGATGCATGGGTTCAGGAATTATTACTATTATTAATAAACACGATGGCATCAATAAATAATTGTGTTTGCGTAATTATATGTATATACAATGCAGAGCTGAAGTATTATACTTGGGTCTACGAAAGCAAGAATGCATGGCTGCGATATATTCGACGACCTGAAACGTCCATGCAGCCCAATATAATAATTACGAAGTGTAATTGATGTAGCGCACCTTCTACAAGCGACGTGAGTAGTGTGACGGTGGCAGCTTTCCTTCGTCCAGCTGGAAGATTGACTCCGATCTTATCCAGTTTCTCCCTTAACGCTCGACCCCCGTTCTTCGATTTGGCCCTACAGCAATAGTACAACAATAGTACAGCAATAGTACAACAATAGTACAGCAATAATACAGCAATAGTACAGCAATAGTACATCAATAGTGCAGCAATAATACAGCAATAGTACAGCAATAGTACAACAATAATACAGCAATAATACAGCAATAGTACATCAATAGTGCAGCAATAGTACAGCAATAGTACAGCAATAGTACAGCAATAGTACAGCAATAGTACAGCAATAGTACAGAATGCAGTAAACACAACGCAACGCACCTTTGCTACACCATGCATCCACTCCGTGATCCATCCAATGATCGCAACCATCATCGAAAATGTAACTTTATTATATCCAATAGCTGGGCTGGGAGCGCCTCTGAGTAGTTTCTTGAAGGGGCGCTATATAAATGCTAATAATGAATGAATGAATAAACTTACAATCCATTCACATCATATAGCATCATATGACATCATCTTTATCATATATATATATATATATATATATACCACATTTTATTTGTCGAGGATATATCCTACAGCTCGATGCAATACAAACAGTTTAGTTATATGTATATAGCCCCAAATGTTATATAATTATGTATGCGTTGTTACTGAATGGTCACGTGTTTATATATATATACAGTATATATATACAGTATATATACAGTATATAAATATACAGTATAAATATACAGTATATATATATATATATATATATATATATACCTGCGAAGTACTCCACCGAGAAGCGATGCGTTTAGGCATTCAGGAGTTGAGAGTCGTCGCTGAACTTCTGCGACTGTTACTTTGTATTTTGAGGTGGAACTGAGAAGAGACAGTCGACCTGGAACGGAGCAGAAGAGGTCAGTTGGAACGAGGTGACCTCCTGCTGTCGTCAGTCGACCGGAACGATGGCATGGTCCACCGCCACCAGCCAACAATCGACCGCTCGCAGAATCTGAAGCACGCATCAACGGATACATGATACACTATCATATCATATTATATATCATATCATATTATATATCATATCATATTATATATCATATCATATCATATCATAGGCTATATCATATTATATTATATATATTATACAGTCCACTGATAATATGATATAGCCTACGCTGAAATGAGGATGTGTCATGCATATTAATTGGATGCAGCAGGATCAGTGTGTGTGATATGTTGTGTCAACAGTTATCTTTGTAAACAACCGCTCGAGATGTGGTCGGAATATTTGTCAAGCATAACGAAATCGTTTTGTTCATTATTCAACTGTTGCATGCATGCATATATCCAATGCCTAAAGTGTAGAAAAGTAAATGCCTGCCTGGACGCCCCTTCCTTTCTAGACTTTGTTCGCCTAATAAGTGACAGAACGGTGTGCAGATTTGAAAATTAGTGCATGCACAGACACCGTCCATAACCATCCAGCCACACTTTAAGCCCTGCAGGACATATCGACACGGTAGCCGATCTGTTATATGCGGTGAGTGCTCGATCGAAGGAGGCGGAGGAGGAGGAGGAGGAGGAGGAGGAGCCTCCCTCATATTATCTTGCCCTTGACCTTGAGCAAGTCCTTTGTTCACTTCTGCAGCGTTGCACTATCGACTGCCGCCATGCTGCATGCAATGCAGGACGGCATTGCAGGTTGCTGCAGGGGATAGGACGGCGGCGCCTCATATACTAATAAAACTATAGCAACCATGCATTGTGCTTAATGTGTCAAAAAAGAAGTGTCTACATGGACGCCCATAACCTTTGCATGCAGGCTGTGGTTGCCTATATACATACAAGTCCAGTCACACTTTAAGCCATGGGCAATTCATGACAAAACCAGCAACAATGCATCATTGCATGAAGCTATAATTTTTATATCACGTTTGACCACGTGTTTCTTTCATATGGGATATAAATTTAAGTGTCTGACAAAAAAGCAATACAACAGCTGCAGAATTTCTGGTCAAGAGATAAAATATCTTTCAACTGTCCGACATCAAAACCTCGTCAATAATTTACAACTGTACTTAAACACTTTGCATATAATTATACTTGCTACAAAGTATGCCGACAGTGAATTAACATAACCATGATCAGCGGAATTTTAATCTAGTAAAATTTATTGAACTGATTAGCCTTATTATTATTATTATTATTATTATTATTATTATTATTATTATTATTATTATTATTATTATTATTATTATTATTACTATTATTATTATTATTATTATAATTATTATTATTATTATTATTATTATTATTATTATTATTATTATTATTATTATTAATTTCTATATATCTTCACCTGTTCTACCTCCTTCGCCTTCCTCCTCCTGACTCGCAAAGTCATCATCATCTTCGTCGTCGTCAGCATCTTCATCTGCGATGTCAGCGTCCGTACTCTGCAGCAAATCACACTGCTTGCTTCATGCTTTATTATGCATGTACATGTATACTGATATGATGATGATGATGATGATGATGATGATGATGATGATGATGACGACGACGACGACGATGATGATGATGACGATGACGATGACGATGATGATGATAACGACGACGGCGACAATGATAAGGATGGTGGCGGTGGTGGCGATGGTAAGCTTAATCAGGATTATGATGATAATGATGATAATAATACTAATATACTTATACCAATAATAATAATAATAATAATGATAATAATAGAATATTATTTTATTTATTAATACTTATTATTATTATAATTGTTATTCGTAATAATAGCAGTAATAATAGTAGTAGTACTATTATTATTAGTAGTAGTAGTATTACTATTATTATTGTTGTTGTTGTTATTGTTGTCATTGTTGTTATAGCGTTCATTATGTTTTGTTGCTGGTCCTGCATGGGCACGACGTTAAACTGCATCCATCCTCCGCCACAGGGAACCAACAACGTCCCTGCGCCGGTCCTAACCCCGGACAAAGGAGGAAGGTTTGCCAGATGGGTGGCGATACGCTGGCAGTAAAGACCAAGACGATTGAAATCCGCAAAACCACGACACAAGTGACATAGCGACCCAGATGCTTCAAGGTGTCATGATGTGGAGCTGACATGCACAGGCCGGTCAGTACAGACCAGTGGAGAGAGTCGGGGGGAGAGAGCGTGGGACACATACGGGCATTGACCCAGGTTGTCCTTCATGCCTCTCTCCCAATATTCTCTTCATCAGACAAGGTGGTCTAGCTGGTTCAAGATGTCAATGGTATGGACCTGCAGACCGGACAGGTTGAAGATGGGCAACATGACGCGAGACAGACTCAAACAGAGAGTGGCGCCGGACACCTACGGGCGTTTAGCCCAAGGATTTCGATGATGATGATGATGTTTTGTTGCATAAATCTTTTTTAAAAACTAACTAAATCGTTGGTGATGTTACACATTTTCACTTTCATTAAGTTACAGCATTGTCGAAGCCAGGACACAATTTCGGGGGGAGTCATTTTACCAGTTTTCAAATTACATGTGAACAGATTTAGATTTTAAAATTCTGTTATTATTTATTCCGTTTTTGGACCCATAAATTCTCCCCTAAATTCACCCATGAGTTACACTATTACGCAAGATACATTGTAGAGAAACCATTATATTATAAGATAAGTCATCTTCATCATTATAATAGTCTTCACCGTCGCCATCATCATCATCATCATCATCATCATCATCATCATCATCATCATCATCATCATCATCATCATCATCATCATCATCATCATCATCATCATCGTCATCATTGACAACAACAACGACAACAACAACAACAACAACAGCAACAACAACAACAACAACCTCTTGGACAACGACCAGAGATGCCTTGATGTTTCATTTCATCAAAATAATTTCCAATTGCATTCATTCGATTCATGCAGAACTATAAAAGGCAAATTACATCCAACAACCAACAACCAACAACCAAAATAATAAGTAAGTATGACGATATCTCGATGAGCGGATGTATACCTTGTTAGAGTCGTCGTTTGTGTTGTCATGGCGATGACCCACTTCTCCGTCGATCGATTGGATGACCTTGGATGGAATGAGGTCAGGTCGTCGTAGGCTCAGATATTCGGAGGTGGCATTGCATTGTCTGTCGTCATAGGTCGACCCAAGGAAGTCCCCGGCCCCGGCCCCGGCCCCGGCCTCGGTCCCCGCCGTCGTTGAGGCCGAGGCCTTCAATGAGTCGGCGGTGGTGCAGTAGTAGAGCGATGCTGGGTTCGGAGCGTACCTTCCTTCGGAGCTCTGTGCTACCGGTGGGTACGATGGGTGGGGGTAGTGATGGGAGTGCGGGTGGTGGTAGGGATGGTGCGGGTGTGGTACGGAGTACTGCGGTACGTTCAAGTGATGGTGAGAGTACGGATCGAGGTACTGGTACTGATGAAGTTGGAAGTCGAAGGATGGCTGCTGTGGTACGCTGGTGGCACAATGTGGCGGAGGAAAGTAGGGCGGCTGGAAGTCCGACGAGGAACATCCGCCATGCAAAGGGGGCGAATAGCGCAGGGGAGGAACGGTGGCCGAGTGAGGGGGGACGGAGTAGGGGGCGCCACCTCCAACACCCACGATCGAAGATGGGTTGCATGGATGGGGTACGGTCCGTTGGAACTGTGACGGGGGCGGGTGACCCAGACCACCGGCCGTGTAGACACCACCAAGGTCGAATCGATCCTTCACAGAAACAACAACAGAAGGACAGGTTATAATAATAATAATTATTGTAGGTATGCTTGCAATGTATAATTACTGCACGGTGACCAAGGAAGTTCCTTCCGCGGTAAACCTGCATACATTACACACTCACTGTTACTCACAGAGTCTTACACTACTATACATGTGTGGCAATCTGAGGATCTCAGAAAGCAATATGAAAAAACAGTTCAGATTGTGCAAAAAATACCAAATTAATCGTTAATTTAATCGATTATTTGCGATAATATTTTGGAAAGTAGTCGATTAAAATAAGTTGTTGCATGAAGATGAATTATTGTCAATATAATTATATTAATATAATTATATTATTATATAAAAATAAAAATCAATGGATTTTTTTTATTGTCGTGCGATTCATTCATTGTGACGTCGACTGAAACAGAAACTATACTCTTTGTATGCGCACTTGTTATAGCGCTTCATCCAGCCATCAACCGCTACTCAGAGGCGCTCCTGACTACAGCGCGGACACTGCGTCGGAGTTTCACGCCGAAGCGCTGAGCAATTGCTATAGAGAAGGACTTGCCCAAGATCCGTATACGCGGCGACTTGAGGTGGATTCGAACCTCGAACCTTCCGGCTTCAAGGCAACGACGCCACCACTACACCACCACGCCCCGTGTGTGTTTGCCTCTCTTATACGAACGACGGCACAAAATGTCTGGCAATGTATGCATTCATGATGTTGTGGATACAATTTCTGACGGCAATATCTTTATATACATGTCTGTTAATGTAGCACTCAAAAAGCACGATAGAACATTTCGAATATTCACATGAATGCATGTGATAAATTAAGAGTATATAGTCCCTGGCTGTATAAGAACTGTATATAGATTATAGATACTATATAATTATTGTGTAATGTAATTACAAATACATAGAATTATTCCTATAAATTTATTGCATGTAAATGACTCATAGGACTAAATATAAAAATTAATGTTTTTTTGCTTTCAATTGAATAATAATTGCTATTAGAGTATGAGCATGCACAGTTTTACTTGATTTTTTAAATATAAAAATTCAACCGTAATTAAAAATCGCTGAATACTTTAGGCCAATATAACAAAGGATATATGCATACTAATCATATATATGCATATACTATAGAGACCGACTGCTGACCTGCAGTGTGCTCATGTGACACGTATACGTTCGTGTTTCATCACGGAACCCCTCGGGCAAAAAAGAATTAGTAATTAACTATACGTCAATGCACAAAATATTCTACATAACGCAACGCAAAGCAAACCAATGTTTTCGTCTCTTTGTTGATTAAAATATATAGTAAATCCATCAAACTGGTCCAAGTTTTACTCTGCATGCTCATGCAGTTGAGTCTATATAATATGAATGAGCAAAAGTCCAAAAAAAGTCTATTTTGCAGACCTATATATCTATATAGTCCTAATATAATAACATGATATAAAATTGACTCACAAAGTACACATAGCTACAGGACCTATAGCACTTGCATTGACTACTGTAATTCTCTTCTAATTGGTCTTCCCAAGGTTAGACTCTCACCTTTGCAGTCGGTCCTTAACGCGGCCGCCCGATTAATTGCACGCCTTCCACGCTACTCTCATATCTCTACTTTTATGTTTGAGCAGCTCCATTGGCTTCCTCTAACTGCGCGCATTAAGTTCAAAATTCTCATTTTTTGTCTCTAAAGCACAACGGGGTCTTGCCCCAAAAATATCTAACCAATGGAATTCGCAGGCCAGTTTCAGCCTCCTCACATCGTCCACTCCGCTCTTTATAGACAGATTTGAACTTCTAGTACCTCCTACTAGAACGGCTATGGCTCAGTCCCGTTCCTTTACATCAATAATTATTGGCCCCTCTCTTTGGAATACGCTCTCTCCTTCTACTCGATCTCAACTTCTGACAGGTAATCCCTCCTCCTCATTTTCTTTTCTTAAAACCTATTTTTTCTCTCGTGGCCTTGCGCACTGGGAGCGCCTCTGAACGGTTCACCCTAGTAGAGGCGCTTTATAAATGTTTTTATACAATACATTATTGTATATATGCAGATTGCTGCATTGGCCACTTTAGTACCGCTGATAACCTAATGTTTATCATAGGCCCCTACACTGTCATACAGAATTTGTATATTATGATGTAAATCGGTAAAGAAGGCACAGACCAAAGTGTAGTAAATGGTTTTGGAAGTCCTTTAAAATTTTAATAACCCTCGGTCGGTAAAGGGTTGTACGGCAAGAATTTATCTCTTGCATGCTAATTTCTGTCTCAATTATTGTTAGCTGTAAAAAATAGATTTTGGCTTCTTTAAGAGTTTAATGTTTCATGAGAATACACGCATTCAGTGTTATACATGCATATAATTGTAGCTCTATATAACTGTATAGGTCTACGAAGTTTTAATATTTTATGTAATTATTTTTGTCTATGTTCGAGACATGACATTGTGCATGGTAATTTCCTTTTTATGCCAACCTCAGTAAAAGTCTTATCGTCTTTAGAGAATAGAATATAAAACGTGTCCATATTTTATTCATTCACTCCAGAATTTATATAGCACTTCTTCAAAGAGTCAACACAGAGCGCTCCCGACTCTAGCACAGCTTTGAATTTAATAGACAAATGCCTCAGTAAGAGCCCCGTGCATGCAGGAAGCACATGCACTTCCGAAGCAGACATAAGCCGATAACATTTTAATTATGCTTAATGTAATAATTTTAATATTATATTATTAAAACGTATACATTTGTGTGTGTTTATCATATTGCAATATTTTACTTCATCTATATATATATATATACGCAACGCGGTTTGAAATCGTGGCGTCATCATTTTTGTTTTGTCCATATATTATATCCAATTAAGTGTAGACCTATCCTGTGAAAGAACTACGCATGCGTAAATTGCGTATAAAATTATTTGCTCACTGGCGGTATTATTTTATTCTCCAAAAAGAAATTGGTATAACTATATGAAAATGCAGTTTTTCAGGTAGATTTCTATTTTCTGCATGAAGGAGTTACAACTTTGCATAAATATCTAGACTATATGAAAAAAATATCTAATAAACGAAGAAACATAAAAACCTTAAAATCCAATGAGTTTCTGGCGTTGAAGATCAGATACGGTTCGCGTTTTACGTTCGTATAACAGTAATTCGTCATTTTAACCAATTGAATTAATTAAATTCAGAAATATCTGGAAATTACTGACACAACTGCACCGAAGAGAATCTAAAGAACGACTTCCTGCAAAT
The DNA here is from genome assembly GCA_949752735.1 of Lumbricus terrestris. Classification (NCBI taxonomy): domain Eukaryota; kingdom Metazoa; phylum Annelida; class Clitellata; order Crassiclitellata; family Lumbricidae; genus Lumbricus; species Lumbricus terrestris. The sequence continues at coordinate 63,266,116 of OX457041.1, read as the reverse complement.
GATTTGCTTCTAATCATGAGTCGAAACTGACCCTCAAATCTTCCTGCATGCTGCAGTCTATATCTCCATAGCGTAGAGATCCTCTCTCGTTGAATCCAATCGATGGCAGCCAATTAAACCATTGAAGACCATGGCTTCAATTCGCTGCATGTACCGTGTTATACTCTGCGCCAATGTTACCAATCAATCAATCAATCAATCAAGCAGCCCTCGATACATCAACTAATTTCAGACATCGCCGACAATACATGCATCAATAACTTTGAAAGGACAACTTAACTTGACGTGCATGTATATATAGGCCAATGTCACTATTGTCACTTCTTGCAAATTGAATTGAAACGATATCTATTCGATCAATCAATTCGTCTCACAACCCCCGCAGCTATCAACCGCTGCAATCAAGAAGAAGACCTCGACTGTATGTATACAGAGATCTAAGCCCCGAGGTGTCTTTTAACTTTCCGAGTATAACTGGAATAGGTCCGCTGTATATACAAATAATACAAGACCATAATTATCCATATCTTGATCAACACTGAAAGTGACGTATACATCATGCATAAGACTATCCTGCAGCCTCAATCACTGCAATTTCTTTGTAACGGTTGAGATATACTTGGAATGAATTGGATGAGAGGTGAATGTTCTAACGCAGAATAATCAACGATGCATGACGAACAAATTCCGCCGGATGAATTGAAGACAGAACAGCAGGATTTATACACCGTGATTCAAAAAAAAGTAAGCCAAAATGTTTTTTAAATATCTCCAATGCCTGATAACATATCACGCTAAAATTTTCCAAATGTTTAGAGAATTGGACCAAGAATATGATTCCAAGAATTTATGAGATAAAGTTAAACGGATAAAAAGATATGTATCTTTCAACTTCATATTCCGAAATTTCAGTTTACAAGCAATTTTCTGTTAGATTCAATAAAATGTAAGTCAAACTGTTTTTCTTATATCTCTAATGCCTGATGACTAATCATGCTAAAATTTTCCAGATATGTAAAGTATTGAATAACAACATGATTCCCACAGTTTAGTTTGATTATTTAATTAAATAAGATGCTCAAAATGTCCTCCTCCTGCTTGCACGCAAGCCTGGAGGCGCTGGTGCCATTGGGCAACAGCATCGTCGATTATCCGCTGGTCCAGGTCATCTCACACTTCCATCAAGCGCTACTTCAGATCGTTTATACCATGGATGTCTAGGCCTACTCGGTCTTGCATCAAGCTCCACACTTTATGGTCGACATGATTCAAATCTGGGCTGTTCGGAGGCCATAATGTGGGAGAAATGAAGTCTGGCGTCTCTCTTGTCACCATTTCAATGGTTTCCTTAGCTCTGTGGGCTGGGGCACTGTCCTGTTGAAAAAACAGCCTTATAGGGGCTAGATTTCTGATTACAGATAGAGGATGTTGTGACAGCAGAACGTCGCGATAATAGGATACATTAATTTTTACTCCAGGGTCACTGAAGACCAAAATTGGGAACTATCAAGCGTCGAAACCGCAAAGAACACCATAACAGACTTGCTGAAAACTGAAATTTCGGTAGATGAAGTTGAAATATTCATATATCTTTCTATCCGTTCAAATCTATGATATGATATTTTGGAATCATATTCTTGGTTCAATTCTCTAAATATTGGGAAAATTTTACTATGATTAATTATCAGGCCATAAACATACTGAAAAAGTTTGACTCACATTTTATTGAATCTAACAGAAAATTGCTTGTAAACTGAAATTTCGGCATATGAAGTTGAAAGATACCTATCTTTTTATCCGTTCAACTTTATCTCATGAAATCTTGGAATCATATTCTTGGTCCAATTCTCAAAATATTTGGAAAATTGTAGCGTGATATGTTATCAGGCATTAGAGATATATGAAAAATAATTTGGCTTACTTTTTTTGAATCACGGTGTATATATAGCGACTTTTGCCATTGTTTGACACTTCACGAGATCGATGTAATTCGACAGATAGAAAAAACACGAACATATGAAGACAGATTGAGAGGTATATTGAAACAGACATACACGTAGACAAACAGACTGCAGAGGTGAGGATACATAAATAATATTAAATATATATATTAATTGTATACCAGAAGTATAATAATTAGAGTATATATATTATATATATATAGCAGATGGTGAGGCAGACGGTGACTATGTAAGGCAATTGAACAAAGAGAAAAAGAGAGGGGGAGAGAGAGACAGAGACAGAGAGCAAGATAAATAGAGAGAGTAAGAGTGAGAGAGAGAGAGAGACAGACAGACAGACTGACAGACAGACAGACAAGAGTAAGAGAGAGAGAGAGAGAAAGAGAGAGAGAGACAGAGACAGACAGACAGACAGACAGAGACAGAGACAGAGAGAAAGAGCAGAGAGAGAGAGAGAGAGCAGAGACAGAGACATAGACAGAGACAGAAATTAGAGGAAGAGAGCAAGCGAGAGTAGAGACAGAGACAGAGTGAAAGAGAGACAGAGACTGCGGAGAAAGAGAGAGAGAGACAAGAGTAAGATAGAGAGCCGGAGACGGAGAAAGAGACTGCGGGGAGAAAGAGATAGAGCGCGCGCAAGAGAGAACAGAGAGCAAAAGAGACAGAAACAAGAATGAGAGAAAGAGGGAGACAGACGGAGACCGATACATACAACATTTGCTGCATGGTGAAGCATACAAATTATACACGGTATATATATATATATATATTATATAGTATACAGTTGGCATAGAGATCTAACAAACGATAAGAGGAGTTTCGTTTGCTCTCCCTCCCCCTCTGCCGAGGGGCATATATATATATATATATATAAAAATAATTATATATATATATATATATGCCGGATGATATATATACGGGCCCTGAATCGCTGTATAAGCATTAATTATTGACCTTCGTATATATACATATGCCGACCGTTCAATTAAGGTCAATGAAGAACTGATTGTCCAGCCGCGGGGTCAACCGTCACCAGGTATGACGGTGATGATGATGATACTTTTGATTGTATACATGTGGCCAACAGCAGACAGATGAAGGAATTCAAGCAGTCGGATACAGACGCACAGACAGAAAGGCAGGCAGGGAGACAAACAGACAGACCAACAGGCAGGTAGACAAACAGACAGACAAACAGGCAAAGAGACAAACATACAAACTCACAAACATATACAGACACAGACGAAGAATCTAAGGCAATGCAACACATGCAGAGACATGCAATCTTTGCGCCATATATAATATATATATATTAAGCTTATAATACGTCACCTTTGTTCGTTTTTTGATCAATTTATTGTAGGAATGAAAACATTGCTCCGTATATATGTATATAATTATATGCCCCTATATAATGTGTATATAATGATGCTTCCCTTTAAAAGAATGTCGCTATAAAGCCGCCTCAATATATACACGCACACACACGCACACACACGCACACGCACAGTCATGTATGCATGCATTTATACAATTGTATAATTTATACATGTATGCATATATTAAAAGCAAAGGATCCGAGTGGCTGACCCTTTCTCTGCAGCGACGAATTAATCCATGTAGACGGAAAAGAAGATAATAATTATTATACTCATGATGTAAATAGTGGTATATACATGAAATAGAAAATAATACTATCTAAGTGTTTACAATAACGATCTCAGTGCGCTTTGAAAGTGCTGCGCATACAAGAGCTTCACAGATTTTTATATCGATATTTATATTTAATTTTTTAATGTTCTCGATATAAGACATCGTCTAATTATATTATACCGCATTGTATGTAAACGGTTGTTGACTTAGAAATGACTAAAATCACCCTTTAGTATTATTAACAGCAACAAAATGGGTTTGAAATGATGAACAGTGTTTAATCGATATAGGCATGTCAGGGTGTAGGGAAGTTCCCCACCAGGAATGGCATTTTCCCATCCAGGAACAATCGTGGGCTGCTGTCAACATGTGCATATATGCAATATTCCTCCCCCAGAAAAACTGTGTGTAGGCCCTACATAAAATTTCCCCATTGAGAAAAATTGGACAGGTCTTGTTTACATGTAATTTATTTGGTGATAAGTAGAATCGGGTTTTTTTTATTTGAAGAGAGAGACTACGAAGGTCATCCTAAAAAAGGTCAAAGCATAGAATACAGTAAGCTTATGTTTTCGATCATTTTAAGCGAAAAACTAAAGCAACAAGGTCATCAGATTTTAAATTATAGAATTTGCAAAACTTTCTCGCAACCCCTGAAACGTGAATTTCCCCTCCCTCCACGCAAGGCTAGATTGAGCACTGAATGATGAGGGCATGAGTATAATATATATGTATAGACTGTGGACTATATATATATAGTCTATATATATTGGCATACGATTTTTAACATTGCCATCGTGTCTATACAATTTGCAAAAAAGTTATATAGACCTATATGCATATACATTGTATTATAATTATATTATATTAAATAAGAAATTACAGAGTATATATTATATGTATACTATTTCGAGCTCGATTTCGTATAATTTTGTGCGGGCAAACAAAGTCATTGCCTTTTAAGTCGTAATCACTTCTGCAAAGTTCTGCATGCATGTCTGCATGATCGAATAAATTAGACGCGTTAAAATTATAATGCCAATTGCCAACTTCTATTACAATGGTCCGTCCACTCATATAGCCTACTTTGATATATCGCGTA
>OX457041.1:63248900-63256400 GCA_949752735.1 Lumbricus terrestris | reverse complement strand
CTATAGGTCTATGCGAGGACCGAGGGCAGGAAGCCAGATGCTGCATGCTCTAGTTTAGATGAAGGAAACCAGTTTCCTTGCAGTTTGCATTCGTCGCATCTTAAGTATATTATGTATGGAGCATTTGAAAACCAGATGCACCTCCTGTCAACTTCAAATGATTAATATCTTTCACCTTATATATATATTATATATATTATATATATTATATATATATACGACATTGACGTCAAGTAAACGTTTTTCTAATGGTCCATGCCCATGCAAATGTCATGCATGCATATAGTATAACTGTCTCCTTGCAGGGACACGGAATACCGTATAGCTATAATATAGACCAGTGGTTCCCAACCCGAGACCGGCGGACCAAAATGGCCCTCAACCTCTCAAAGAATTAGCAATAATAATGCAAAAATGTACAATTTTGACAGGATAGAATACATAATTGTTTTTATTACAAATAATTTTCGGGACGTTTATAAAAATTACATCAAAGAATCTGTTTTGATTCAATGTTAACAATTTTATATGCATTGTTTTGGCAAATCTCTGGTCAAATGAGGCATAGGCCTAATATATATAAACAATGAAATTTGAAGTAAATTGTCACCTTGTGGCCTCTCATGCATGTCTTCCAATTATAAGAAAAGTGGTCCTATAATTATATATATATAGAGTCATTAAATGTTGCGAACAATTAAGCTCATGTCTGTCATTTCGACGGACTATTTCATCATATATATGCAGACCGAAGGCATTTATCTTTTCCCAGGGTTGTTGCACTGCATGAGAGCTCTGATCTCTGGTCCACCTTGCAAGGGGCTGGAAGAGACCACCCGGACGACCAAGGCATATATGGACCCGAACGGTCGAGGCGGATCTCCGACCTCTGAACTTTGGGCTGAGCACGGCATGCATGAGACGAGCACAGGACAGAGTCTTGTGGCAACGGACGGTGGAAACGGCCACGCTCCAGAGAGGGGCACGCCAATGATGATGATGATGATGATGATGATGATGATGATGATGATGATGATGATGATGATGATGATGAGAGCGCCTGATTTTCATGCTAAGTTTTGGCAAAAAAATGACGTCAAAATGCCGTCATAAATTATATCAACGGGGTCGTTATTGCAAACGATTAAAACATGGCGTCGTAATTGCAGCGATAACATAAGTAACACAACGAAATTTAAAATGTCTATATATCTCGGGATTTAAAGCGAATAAAGATCTGAAAATAGCACTATACTGGATGGTCCTGGTGCATGAACGTCTATGTATATGCAATGTGTCAGGTCAGTATACCTGCAAAACTATGAGCGTGCATTCGGGACAAATGTATACATGTATACATATGCCCACATTCTTCTTTATAGATATAGATTTATATACAGTGGAATAAAGGTTCATTTTCAAAGTGAATTACTTAGCCTCATTTTAATAAAAATAAAATAATAATATTTGCAATTATTGGTATAACTTTAGCAAAAACATTTCAACTCAATGAGTTACATGCATAAACTTATACTTATACTCAATTAATTATTTAGACTGACTTTTAAATTAGCATATAGACTCTACTTTCTTACTTACTTACTCATTTGCTTACTTACTGAGGCATTGTAGTTCTGCATGGCTGAGTATGCGTATAGAACCCTTTGATGGTCCACTAACGGCGCTATATAATCATTTGATATCTGCTCATTAGGTCAGCGGTCATGCATGTTGTCGTTTACCGACCTCTGTCATTTCGACGACTATTTCATCATAATGCAGAACTTGCAAGTTATTTCAGACAAGTTAGAGTTTACTGCTTCTATATATATATATATATATATATATATATATATATATATATATATATATATATATATATATACTCGCGTATACTGGACTTTTCGTTGGATTTCTCAAACATTTTACGCTGGTTGGAAGGTTTTTGTTGCGAGTCGCCTTAGCCACGTGACTGCATCAGCGACCATCCCTATGATGCAGAGGCAGCACAGCCGAGTCGACCATACGACGTGCATGTACGCCGCTGCTATAACCGATGTTTACATCTCGCCGGAGGACGACTCACGCGGGTCAGTGGAGTAGTTAGTTGGAAGTGCCGCCGGTGACAACAGTCACCGTTGTCACCGGCGGCACTTCCAACTACCGACCGACAAGCGACGAATGCCTTCTCCTATTTACACGCATCCTTGCTTGAGCCTCGACGATTAGCCGGATGGGCGTCATCTACCACCTACAGGGTGCGCCCAAAAAAAGTAATCCCCTACGGTTTTTAGCCCATATCTTGGCCAAACATACGAATTTTTAAATGAAACTTTACAGTCTTAAAGGCAATTTATATCTACGTACAATGGTCAAATTAAAAAAAAATATTTCAAACGGGACAAAAGTTACACCACTTTTAGGGAGGCCACCCACCGTTTTTTGACGATTCAAAAACGAAGCGCAATAAAAATTAGGTTTTTTGCCAATATCTTGGCCAAAATTAAGAATATCGAAATGAAATTTTACAGGCTTAAAGACAATTCATAGCTGCACATGGTGCTCAGATTTCATCAAAATATTTCAAACTGGACAAAAGTTATACCACTTTTAGTGAGGCCACCCACCGTTTTTTGACGATTCAAAAACGAAACGCAACAAAAAGTAACAAAAACACGATTTTATAAGTCTCATCTCAAATAACTGTTGTCAAATGACCTTGGTAGTGCTTCACAACTTGTGCTCAATGCGCCCACCACCCGTGCCAAAACTTCTTTTGAGTCTCTTTGCAAAGTTATTGATGGACCTGTTGATTAAGCTGATAGATTCCTTATTTACCAATTTGATCGTCATCTTGCTAAGTGACTTCTCTGTGGCGCGCAACTACGCTGGTGCCCTGTTTCTTTTTTAAATAGTAACAATAATGATCATCTGGCAATATCAAGGCTATTTGATAACAATTATTTAAGATGAGACTTAATAAAATCGTGTTTTTGCTACTTTTTGCTGCGTTACGTCTTTGAATCGTCAAGAAACGGGGGTGGCCTCACTAAAAGTGGTATAACTTATGTTCTGTATGAAATATTTTGATGGAATCTGACCACCATGTGCAGATATGAATTGTCTTTAAGCCTGTAAAATTTCATTTCGATATTCTTAGTTTTGGCCAAGATATTGCAATGGCCAGAATAATTAAATTGGTTTTTTGTTACTTTTCGTTGCGTCGCATTTTTGAATCGTCAAAAACCGGTGGGTGGCCTCACTAAAAGTGATATAACTTTGTTCTGTTTCACATATGGCTATGAAATTTAGCTATTTTACGTAGATATGAATTACGTTCAAGTCCGTAAAACTGGATTCGAAAAATTCCTATTTTTGGCCAATCTATATTATAAGGCAGAAATTCCATATGTTTGTTTATTTGTACGCTGTTGACAGAATTGACTCTCCCCTGCAGAATAGGCTCGGAAATGAAACAGCGTCGGTTTAAAAAAAACTTTGAAATCGATTCTTACCCAAATTATAAGGTCAGATTGACTATTTTCAGGTTTTAATTCAGTTCAAAACAAAAATTATTAGCGTTTTAAGACAGATTTCATCAGTAATTGATCACACAAGCGCGTAACTCAAGAGTCTACACCGCATGACGTCATACCCGCCCAGTAATAATATCCGTAGCGCCCCGCAGAGACGGGTTACGTTTGGCTTTTTGGAGAAGCGATGTGGGGTGGAGGGTTGGCGAAAACCCGAAATTTAGCAGTCAACGATGGGTACCAGAATGGGGAAGTGTTTAAAACCCGAAATTTCACTTTAGAACTCCAGTTATTAGCATTTTAAGACAGATTTAATCGCTAACGCTTTGGTAAGCAGTATCGAGCTTTAGTAAAGGAGTCTACAGCCCGAATGAAGCCCAGTAATAATTTCCGTAGCGTCCCACAGGGGCGGGTTACGTTTGGCTTTTTGAGGAAGCGGGGTGGGCTAGAGGGTTGGCGAAAACCCTAAATTTAGCGGTCAACGTTGGGTACCACAGTGGAGTAGTGTTTAAAACCATAAATTTCCCGGGCAACGCCGGGTTACACATCTAGTATATTGATAAAAAGCCGTATGGGATTACTTTTTTTGGCGCACCCTGTATACATACTCAGAGCACCTCTGAGTAGCTGTCTCGGACTGCCACAACCCCCTGCAGCATCGCGCCTTTGCCTCTGTCTGCCCTTTACTGTGGAATGGCGTTCCTACTATTATTCGTGCTCAGATTTTATCTGGAGGCTTTACTTTTTCTGCCCGTTGTCTTAAAGGCCAAGGTTTGGTCCAAGTTTTCTCTCCGGAGAATGTTAATTTATAGGCGTGGCTAAGGATATCTGCCGGCCAATGACCAACATAAGCGACAGGTAAACTTGTAGCCGCTAATACAGCTGACCATCGAGCACTTGGATACTGGCAGGGGGTGGAAATTGTTTGTTCCTCCGAGCCCAAGATCTATCCACAATTCTAAGAACCTTGAAGCTAATCTGTATAAGGTACCACTCAGGGGAGTCTATAGAGACGATGGCTAGACAATTCCTCGGCCTAATTTACATAGCCTACCTATCTTTAGCAGTGGTCAGTGCCATGGTTTCAGGTGCACTTGAAGCAGACGCTGATTGACAAGTCGGTCTCTATAGGTCACGCCCATTCTCCGGAGAGAAAACTTGGACCAAACCTTGGCCTTTAAGACTTTTCTTTTCCAGGAGTTCTTCGCACTGGGAGCGCCTCTGATTAGATTGTACTGTGAGAGGCGCTTTATAAATCCCAAAATAGAATAGAATACCAGAGACTCTGATCAACCACGCCATCTATAGACCAGCTGTCTACGGGAATCCGATGGTTAACTCTACGTGCTTGCGTATAGGCTCGCCACTGGTGACTCTTTCAGCTTACTGTGTTTTGTTTTGCAACTTGTTGCTATTTTTCGCTCGCTGTGACTCTTAACTTCATTTCGGCTAGTTAGTGCAGAGAGCGCCTCTGAGTAGCTATCTTAAAGAAGCGCTATAGAAATTCTCAGAATGAATGAATGAATTCCGCTGCACGAGGACACGTTGCAAGTAGATATAGAGTGGTCAAGTGTTCACTTTGTAATGCAGAGACTTGGATAAATAATTCGAGGAGTCGCGTAACTTGCATGTTTTATCGTTTAAGTGACTCTGCATGGCAAGTTGGCAACGGCGGTCACTTAAACACGACGACTGTATAGGGCTGCAGAGGTTAGCACTTGCATGCATGGGTGATGGAGACATGCATGCAGGCGTGCACGCCATGCAGCAGCAGCAGCAGCAGCAGCAGTGCGCACACTCAACCTTCACCATTTAGAGGTCGATGAATAAGTGTCAACGGAAGTTGCAAGTTAAAGAGGTCATGCAGCTGCTTTCATATGGATATATATATATATATATATATATACGAACATATATTTGTATATATATGAACATAATATATTTGGATATTATATATATATATATATGAACATATGTTATGGATATAAATTACATGAACATATATATACTGTGATGGCGCATGCGCCTCATCAGATTGACCTTTTAACCCTCTGATCATGAGCACGTGACTTGCATCTGCTATATATATAGTATATTGTATGCAGTGGATGAACGTTTGCTGCTATAAGCTTACCTCTATCTGCTGACACAGGAAACAATTGTTATACAATTATTGTAATTTTAACCTATAAGGATATATATGTGCTGAACGAGTCGAGACATCAAAACATTTACGGACGAACGCCGTCTATATATTGTGTCTTTTGTATAATATACACTGTGATTAAAAAATGTAAGCCAAATTGTTTTTCATATATCTCTAATGCCTGATAATATATCACGCTAAAATTTTCAAAATATTTAGAGAATTGGAATACGAATACGATTCCAAAATTTAATGAGATAGTGTTGAACGAATAAAAATATATGAATTTTTTAACTTCATATACCGAAATTTCAGTTTACAAGCAATTTTCTGTTAGATCCAATAAAATGTATACGTATCAAACATCAACTCTGCTGATTGCATGCATTCAATACACTGCACTGCATGTTGTCAGAAGGAAAACTGCATCTACAGTAACTGTCTAGTTGGCATTATGTTGCATATGCAGAAGCGTATTGTATACATATATAAGAACGGATGTGTATGTATATATATATATATATAATACAAGAAGTATACAATGACCATAGAATTATATATATCCCAAATGCATGGAGTGCTTTGGGTGATAATGGGTGACAGGCGATCATGACCCTATAAATGACATGTGTAAATAAACGAACGAACGGACGGTAGCGAGCGGTTGTCGGCGCATCAGACGGATCGCCATGACACTATATACTGTAGCCGAGGGATACAGAGGATGCTGCTGCTGCTGCTGCTGCTGCTGATGCTGCTGCTGCATCTCTTATCGTTTCATCAACGCATCATCATCATCGGGTAACCGTAGCCACGATCGAGATCTCCATCACGCAACATCCTTATATATATATATATATATATATATATATATATATATATATATATATGATACGATTCCATGCATCAATGTCTTTGTATATATACATGATGCCCAGCACTGAATGCGTTCTGCAGGCATTGCATGCACGCCAAATGTATAACATATATAAACAGGGTGGGCCAAAAAATACCCCCCTATGCTGTTTGCTAATATCTTGAACAAAAGTAAGAATTTCGAAATGAAATTTTACAGGCTTATAGACAATTCATATTTACATATGATGGCCAGATTTCATCAAAAATATTTCAAACAGAACAAAAGTTATGTCACTTTTAGTGAGGCCACCCACCGCTTTTTTGACGATTCAAAGACGTAACGCAGCAAAAGGTAGCAAAAACACTATTTTAATAAGTCTCATCTCAAATAAATGTTATCAAATAGCCTTGATATTGCCAGATGATCATTATTATTACTATTTTTTTAAACAAGGTACCAGCGTAGCTGCACGTCACTGAGAAGTCACTTAGCAAGATGACAATCAAGTTGGTAAATAATGAATCTGTCAGATTAATAATTTTGCAATTAAAGCAATGAAATTCAAATTTTAAAAAACCTGAAAATGGCCAAGGTGTCAATGACAGACAAAATGTGTATTCAGCCACCTCTTGAGCAAGATCCTATAGATACATTGAGCAACGTTTACTCTGGTAAACAGCTAGTGAGAGCGCAGACATTAAGAGTTGAGCTGAGATTCAAGAGATTTGCCGTGAATGAAGGAGATCGGCTCGATTGTTCTGGTTTCATTGTGAAAACCAATGGCCCCATATCTCCGGATTTGAACCTGATAGGTTGATGATCAATTGAGGAGAGCTATGCTGGGGAAATATCACAATCTGCAGCCAAAACCAAGAGCGGTAAGACAATTGATGGGCGCATTGGAGTTAACATGGGAAGATTTGCCTTTGGAACTCATCATATAGGGCCGTCAAGAACTTTGC
>OX457041.1:63106400-63243900 GCA_949752735.1 Lumbricus terrestris | reverse complement strand
ACTACAGACACCCTCGCTCTCTCCCTCTCTATTCTATCTCGCCCCCAGATATTCAATTTACTATATACGACGATGTATACCTAACATTATAAGCATGTGATGCCGTCGGCTATGTCTCTATTCAACGCTTTGATTCAATGGACAAAACCTCTTTACGTTCTAATACACTTAAAAGAGTCAGTCAGTCAGCCAGCCAGTAGTCAGTCAGCCAGTCAGTCAGCCAGCCAGTAGTCAGTCAGCCAGCCAGTAGTCAGTCAGCCAGTCAGTCAGCCAGCCAGTAGTCAGTCAGCCAGCCAGTAGTCAGTCAGCCAGTCAGTCAGTCAGCCAGTCAGCCAGCCAGTTAGTCAGTCAGTCAGCGAGTCAGTCAGCCAGTCATTAGTCAGTCAGTCAGTCAGTTAGTCAATCAGCCAACCAGCCAGTCAGTCAGTCAGTCAGTCAGCCAGTCAGTCAGCCAGCCAGCCAGTAGTCAGTCAGTCAGTTAGTCAATCAGCCAACCAGCCAGCCAGTCAGTCGGTGCCTTTTGCTGCCTTAAATGTCCTTCGAGTACCATGCAACTGGCGAGACTTAATTTGAAATTGTTTGTGTCACAGAAATGACGATTCAAATTCTGCATTATTTTTATACAATATGAGCCGACAGTGTAATTAATCGTTGGGTATACTACAATATAATTATGAAGATTTTCATAAGAATGGGCGTTGTCTTAGTCGAGTATATATATATATATATATATATATATATATATATATATATATATATATATATATATATGCCGTATCAAGTCTGCAGGGGTCACACAGCGTTTAGACGTATACGATGCAATGATGACAGCAATAATTATTGACAGTCGATTGTTTTACGAGGAGACGAGAGAACAGCGTCCAGGGTATAACTTAAAAAAACTTCTTTCAATCGAATATTTCAAAGTCGACCGTTATGTTTAATTGTTATATAATCACGCTAACTATATATTGAAACGAACATGACCCGAGGTAATGTCCATCATGCAACGTATGAGAGAGAGAGAGAGAGAGAGAGAGAGAGAGAGAGAGAGAGAGAGAGAGAGAGAGAGAGAGAGAGAGACAGACAGACAGACAGACAGACAGACAGACAGACAGACAGACAGACAGACACGCAGATGGATATAGAGAGACAGACAGACAGACAGAGACAGAGACAGAGACAGAGACAGAGACAGAGACAGACAGACACGCAGATGGATATAGAGAGACAGAAGAGGAAGATATATAGAGAAATGTTTGGTTGATAATTTTTAATTATAGGTGAGTCGAGAGGAAACTTTTAGACTTGCGTCGTTGTCGTCAATTAATTATATACCATAACATCTGCATTTGAAGGCAACGATAGGAAATGGTCTTCACTCTTCAATCGACTATAATTATTATTGCATATATAGAGTGACTGATTTCAACTGTGGAATACGCAGATGGATCGGAGAGTGGAAAAGAGGAGACATCTTCCACCTGGAAGAATTCATTTCCAGGTGGTCCTGCGTTCACTTCCGTCGCTTAAGTACATATATATATATATATAATATACATATATACATTTATAGGCTAAATATATAGCCTACGGAATGTATATCTGTTGCAAATGGGAGTTAAACGTTCCTTTCCTTTTCTATCAGCTTCCATTTCAATATAAACTATATAACACATCAGTCTGAAGTTTTAATTAATCAATTAATTAATTAACCAAATGTCTTCGATTATTAAATTGCGTTACATGACGTTACATTGCATCATAATAATTATTACGTCATTTCTTTCACTTCATTAATTTATCGAGATATTCGTAAAGTGTCAAAATACAATCTCCACTTTCTTTCAATTAACTGTTGAATGGATTCGTGGAAATCTTTGAAAAGAATTACATACATGTATATAGATATATATAGCTGACAACTCATGAAAAGTGCGTGCATGTTTGAATGCATACGCAATTGCTATAGTGCCTCTCCAAGGTTTCCATAGGCTACTCGGAGGCGCTCCCGACCGCAGCGCGGACACTGAATAGAAGTTTCACGCCGAAGCGCACGAGCAATTGCGAGTGAAGGACTTGCTTCCGTATACGTATGCGCGGTGGTTTGAGATGAATTCGAACCAACAACTTTCCGGCTCCAAGGCACCGAACCTAATCACCTATAGACCGCAGCACCCCGTGAGTGTGCGCGCGAATGTATATGCATACGTGTATGTATACATTATATGTCTGCATGCATGTGGGTAGGTCTGTACTATAGCGCCCTTTGTGCTTCACACTGCGGCGTCATGTGTAACGTGACGAAACGCAGAACGATCAAAATCGAATTCGGTTCAATGTATTTTATTCGATAATGAAAATGAAAAACAGGTCACAGAAAATTATTTTTAAAAAGTTAGACATAGGAATCAATTGTTATTCAAGAATATAACAATTGAACAATGAACATTATATGTATTGCGTGCAATGTATACCTGAGATATATATTATATGATGGTATGTTATGCAGTCTATGGATGTCACTGCTCTTCATAACATATCGTCACGATTGTCTGTCTCTATTCTGATATATTATGTTAATTTCTGCCTCGAGGGTATACAACTATACAACTATACAACTATACAACTATACAACTATGCAACTATACAACTATACAACTATACATGCATGGTGGCGCATGTAACGCTGCTGCACCAACTCCGCCGATGCCCTCCTGCGTGTATAATGCTTATTATTATACTTGGCTGATGTACAAAAAGCACTCAAAACCCTTTTTTCCGTCCTAAAGTCGGGAGTACCGCTGTGTGGTTTCCTTGAAAAGGCACCATATACATGATGATGATGATGGTGCTCTGCCCGAAGGCAGGTTCATTGGCTTTTACGCCCCTGGGGATGAGATGAGTGAGGTGGTTTCCCGTTGCCTTCCCCACAGACAATGATGGGTAAGCAACTTGCCCAAGGTCGCTCCGCAGGAGCTTGCACCCCTGCGTCCCACACGTGCTAGCCCGAGATATCTAAATCTCTAAATGTCAACTCCCAGCCCGGGGCTTGAACCGCAGTCCGTTGCAACCAACAGACGAATGCCATTCTCGCTTACCGGTGTAGCTAACTAGGCCAGTTACTATATACATACTTGAATGAATTAGGGAATTAATTAAATGTAATTGTCATTGTGATGAGAGATTCATGTAGCTCCTAATTTTCAAATGTAAACTTTGTATTCAATCCATTGAAACTTTGAAACATTGAAACATTGAAGCGGTGGTATATAGTTCGTTGCCATGCAGCCGAAAGGTTGCAGGTTCGAATCCACCTCAAAACCGCCGTGTAGGGACCTTGGGCAAGTCCGTAACTCGCTTTGGCGTGAAACGCCGATTCAGTGTCCGCGCTGTAGTCGGGAGCGCTTCTGAGTAGATGTCATGGAGGGCGCTATAACAAGTGCGCATGCAAACAAACTATAAATATAAATATATATATATGTATATATATTATCTGTCTTTATAGGTAGAATGCTGAGTCGGTCATTAATGTCAGTTGTAAGAGATGAACGAAGAGAGAGAGAGAGAGAGAGAGAGAGAGAGAGAGAGAGAGAGAGAGAGAGAGAGAGAGAGAGAGAGAGAGAGAGAGAGAGAGAGAGAGACAGACAGACAGACAGACACACAGACAGACAGAGACAGAGACAGAGACAGAGACAGAGACAGAGACTGAGACTGAGACTGAGACTGAGACAGAGACAGAGACAGACAGACAGAGACAGACAGGCAGAGACAGAGAGAGACAGACAGACAGAGAGACAGAGAGAGACAGAGACAGATAGACAGAGACAGAGAGACAGACAGAGAGAGAGACAGACAAAGAGACAAAAGAAACACACACAGAGAGAGACGCATCCAGATGTTCTGTCATTCAGTTAATTAATTAATCAATTAATTGTTTCTTTTTTAATTCAATCTAATATACTGCAATGCGTATCAATGAACTTTAAACGGATTGTAATTAACTCTTGCTTTCCTCATAATTTATTCAGTGAAAATAAGATGTTCCTAGTCATCGCTGATGTGATAATATTCATAGCGCTACGATAATGAGATTATTGTGGTTAGTTAACAGCAGTGATCGTCACGAACAGAAATTAAAAGTCCCAGTCAAATCAATTGATTCTGGTGAGAGATGTTTCGCATTCGACAGATGGCAGCATTGACCATTGAAGTTTTGAAGTGGCCAACCTGCTGCATATTAAAGCCAGAGATTCACAGTTACCATATATTCGCTAGATGGCTGCACGTCGATAAATGATGATGGTCGCATGAGATGATAACAATAAGATGATCTCATGAGATGATAACAATAAGATGATCTCATGAGATGATCACAATAAGATGATCTCATGAGATGATAACAATAAGATGATCTCATGAAATGATAACAATAAGATGATCTCATGAAATGATAACATAAGATGATCTCATGAGATGACCACAATAAGTTGATCTCATGAGATGATCACAATAAGATGATCTCATGAGTTTGTCGTTG
This sequence comes from Lumbricus terrestris, assembly GCA_949752735.1. NCBI lineage: Eukaryota > Metazoa > Annelida > Clitellata > Crassiclitellata > Lumbricidae > Lumbricus > Lumbricus terrestris. Next base: position 63,239,360 of record OX457041.1, on the reverse strand, counting down.
TCGTATCATTCGAGGTAGACAGCAAAGACGGTTGCAACTGCGAATAGTTTTCCCTTCTTCTGTCTGTAGCAGACGTTCGCATAACCATCCATCTCTCGATCCCAGATGCAGCGACTGGCGCACTCGATTCCCTGCCGCCTGTCTTCGCCTAAGATCACCTGACAAACGAACCGGAAACGATGAAAGTTCATCTCCTTGAGTCGACGCCGGATGACGTCAGTGAGGTTGAGCGCCATCTGGCTGCAGTTGTTGTAGGCATACGTCTCTCCATCGAGAAAGGCGCTGAGAACATCCTTAACGACCTTCTCCACCTCTTCCCTGTTGAACTCCTCGCCTGGAGATGGACCGAGGCGGTACGTGTTCTCAGGGCTTACACCACGGAATCCCCCTCCTCCGCCTCCTCCTGTGCCGTGCCTCATCATCGCTGACCCGTCCGTCCTGTGGCTTCCAGCGAAGCTCTGTCGACGGGCAGCGAAGCGTCGACCCATCGCCCCAGCAGAGGAAGGGGAGGTGGTGAGGTGGGGCTGAGGATGGGCGCCCAACGTCGTTGGGTCCCCACGTGGCACTGAGACGGACTGACGACGGTTCAATGGGTCACGTGGGATTGAGACGGATTGACGACGGGTCAAGGCCACCTGCATCGCTGCTTCAGACATCTTCTTAAGATCTTCTTCTTCTGTCCTGCAGTGCGATCGGTCGGTTGATCGGTCGGTTGATCGGTCGGTTGATCGGTCGGTTGATCGTGTGATCGGTTGAGATGTGATGTTATCTGCTGTTCAATGACAATTCGTTTGAATTCAGACGATGATGATTATGAAAAGATAAGAGAAGAGAATTCAGAGATGACGATGTTGAACTAACTACAGACTAAGGTAAGCCAAGGAACACATGTATTGGTAAGTAACGATGTTCAGAAGTAGAGAATTGTGTGGTAACCTGTTATAGGTGGCACAAGCAAAGATAAATATGGACAGGTCAATCAGTAAGATCTTTCACCAGGTAAGATGTTTATGGTGAGTCATTTAGTCAATGGATTCTCTTTAGTGAATGCTTGTCTGGCTGGTATAGGCCAATTTGATCGACCTAAGTCACTGTCCACCAAGTTACAGATAATGGTTATGGAAAGTAACTATAAAGTTTATAGTTAAACTAATTATCACAATCTCCTAATTCTCCTTCTCCCGCTTGAAGAATGTAGACTTTAAGTGATTGAAGCAATTGAATCTGCTGTAGTGCATAGTCCTTTACATGCAGATGATGCAGTGCCAGTGGCAGTGTGCCACATGTCCTCTGTTTTATTTTGTTTCCTTTGCCATAATAATTATTATTGTGAGTCCTGTATTCATTGCCAATGTCCTTCACTCAATTCATGCAATCATCGTCTGTTGGAACTTCAGGTCGTCTATATACATGTACATTGGTTGCTGCTCGGCTTCCCTAAGCTTCCCCACCTCACTCCACCCCCACCAACCACACGCTTCCCCACCTCAATCCACCCCCATCAACCACACGCTTCCCCACCTCACTCCACCCCCATCAACCACACGCTTCCCCACCTCACTCCACCCCCATCAACCCCACGCTTCCCCCACCTCACTCTACCCCCATCAACACCACGTTTCCCCCACCTCACTCTACCCCCATCAACACCACGTTTCCCCCACCTCACTCCACCTCCATCAACCCCACGTTTCCCCCACCTCACTCTACCCCCATCAACACCACGTTTCCCCCACCTCACTCCACCCCCATCAACACCACGTTTCCCCCACCTCACTCCACCCCCATCAACACCACGTTTCCCCCACCTCACTCCACCCCCATCAACACCACGTTTCCCCACCTCACTTTGCCCCCACCAACCCCCACGCTTCCCCCACCTCACCCCAACAGTCTGCATGGCGCAATTCCGTAGTGGATCGATCCAGCCTGCAGACCCGTTTTCGCTTATAACAATTACGTGGAGAATGCGGGGGTGGGGTGGGGTGGGGGTGGGGGTGGCGTGGTGGTGGGGTGGGGATGGGGTGGAGGGGTTGACCTCAATGTTGCTTCCTACCTTCCGCTGTCTCCATGTATAATATAGAGGTCTTGCATCGATGCCTGTTCGGGTTCTCTCCTTACTCTTAGAACGCTGCCATCCCGGTCCAAGGTCTCTCTCTGAACGGAGTGGCAGAAGTGACAGCGAAGCGTCATCCAATGTGATTCAAAAATAATTAATAAACGAATAGAATTATCTCAGAACGACGTATATTATAAATATAGGATGACACGAAAGTTCGTTCACCGTTTTCAAAATGCGCTATCTCAGTAACGGCTTCATATTTCTTTATAATATTTTGTCAGTGTATACATCAGTCAAATAAAAGATACTGGTACAAATTTGATTATGATCCGGTCCGTTTTCGCTATTATTTATAAGAAAATGTAAAGGCGACCAGTTTTTGCGGAAAACTCTGCGTTCATCAAATTAACACAATAAAGAAAATGTGTATACGCCTAGCCTCGTATACATGCGTGACAAGACACTGTAAGTTGTTACCTATAGGCCTATAGGACATACACAGACGTAGGCTATTAGCGTACAGTACTCCACAGATAAAGTTTACTTCACAGATAAAGTTTAGCCCGCCGGTGATGGTTTGGCGTGGGATGACTGCCAGGGGTCTCACTAAACTTCACCTTGTGCCAAATGGTACCAGACTGAACTCGCAGTACTACGTACATCACCAACATTCTCGAGTAGATCGTGAAGCCAGCGCTCCAGAGAGAAAATGACAACGGCAGTGTCATGCAACGAAAGATATTAATTTTGTTGACAATGACCTAAGAGTATTTCAGCAATCAGCATTCAGCAGGATGGCACACGCTGTCATAGCTGTGACGACAAAGTGGCTAGACGACAACCTCCCGTCACATATAAAGCCGAAGGATTGGCCACCCAACTCTCCGACCTCTCTCCTATTGAGAACTTGTGGAGTATTTTACCTCTCAGCGTTTATAAAGATCCTGAGCCAAAGAACGCTGATCAGCTCAAGCGTCGCCTCCAACGAGCGTGGAGATCGATAGCAGTTGGGACACTTCAGAGGATGATCCAGTCATGCCGGATCGAGTCAGTGCTGTCATTAAGCAGAAAGGAGATACTGTACGCTAATAGCCTACGTCTGTGTATGTCCTATATAGATAACAAGTGTCTTGTCACGCTGTATACAAGACTAGGCGTATACATTGGTTCTTTATTGTTTCAATTTGATGAACGCAGTTTTTTCCCCCAAAACTGGTCGTCTTTACATTTTCATTTAAATAATGGCGAAAACGGACCGGATCATAATCAAATTTCCACCAGTATCTTTCATTTGACTGATGTATACACTGACAAAATATTATAAAGAAATATTAAGCCGTTACTGAGATAGCGCATTTTGAAAACGGTGAACGAACTTTCGTGTCACCCTATAGGCTAATTGCTGAAGTCGTTCACCATAGTTACGACGAGATTGCAAATCTAATTTATATACTAAGAATATTGTTAATTGAAGTTGATAAATTAATTAATCAATCGAAAGACTATCTATAGATCTACCTGTTATATTCGTGTTGCTGTCCCTTGTCTTTCTTTCTCTCTCACGCCTTTACGCAGCGCCTTTTCCGTTTCACTTAGACTGAAGACACCGACTGCATGGTCGATATATTATTATGTGATTGTATACACGCGGAACTTAGCAACGGACGACCGAATGGAATCTAACGGTGAATAGACCGATCGCAACCCCCACTCCTCCTCCCCCATCTCCACTCCTCCTCCTCCCTCTCCACTCCTCCCCCCATCTCCACTCCTCCCCATCTCTACTCCTCCCTCAATACCCCTTACCAAGACCACCCACCCAACCTTACCCCAACCATCCCCCCGTTCTCTTGTTTGTCTGCACCTCAGTTTGTCAGACAAAAGAGGAACAACGCGATGATCAAATCGATTGCGTAGTCAAGGAGCAGAGAAGAAGAAGACGACGACGACGACGACGACGATGATTAGCAAACATAGAGAGAAGAGGAGCGACAGCATTAAGTGCAGCGCGTATATAACACGCGAGTTATACAAAGGATTTTACGCCCATTAGACATTAAGAAAGGATCGATTGAATGGGACTAATCGCACACACGCACACACACACGCACACACACGCCCGTGTACATAACACACGTACACAGACACACATGCTACTCGTATGAAAACCTTTCTGCAGTAGCAAATACTGATGACTGGCTCGCTTAGCTACACCGGTAAGAGCGCTGGCCTCGCGTCTGTACGCGAGTCTGTGAAAGAGAGCGTGCGTTCCGCGGTTCGCTTCCCGAAGGTGGCTATTTCAGAGATTCAAAATCTTGGGCCAGCATGTTCCGTCCACGGGGATCTAAATGGCGCGGCGACACTAATCATCTTTGAAATGGCAGTGTCGTTAAACATGTAACAACCACCCGAATAGGGAGAAAATTGGGGTGGAGGTTCCATTCCAGGGGGTTTATCAAATGAATTTGGTGGCAAAATAGAAAGAAAACAACAGAATTAGCAAACCATTCTTAAATTACAGATTTGGGATCTGAGCTCGGAGATCGCTCTGTAACGCCCGCCCCTATCGGCCTCCCCGGAGTCGCCACTTCCGGATCCTCGCTCGATATGGCCGCGTGCTGCTGTGGACAAGCTCTAGAGATAGAGGGAGGACAGGAGGAGGTGACTTCTGGGTTCGAATCCCAACCCAGGAAAGGCGGCCAGTCTTTTCGACTACCGTACTCCCTATATGAAATTGGCGGCCTACCAGCCAATCTATCACTTCTCCGCAATATACCAGGTTGCGTGAAATCTTTAGGCCTAGCACCCAAAGTTTCCTCCAGGCCGATGGTCGAGTGGTATGGCGCGTCCGCAGTGGTAATAGCGGTGAGGTAACCAGGGTTCAAATCCACAGCAGGCTTGGGTACCGGCGACGCCTCTAGCCTTTCCAATCGTGATACAACTTCCGTCAGCGCTTCCCTGACATTATCTCTTACAGCCGAGATCTCCTCTCTTACATTTGATTGCACCGCCAAGACATTGAATTCTACCGTGGAAATCGCCTCTTGCGTGTCCCTGGCATTAGTTTCAATTGACGACTGCATAAAAGACATCGCCTCATGAGTCGACTTAGCATTAGTCTGTATTGCTTCATGAGTCGACTTAGCATTAGTCTGTATTGCTTCGAGCAATATCTCCATCGAGGAAGGGGGCCGTGAAGGCTGAGCAGGGGTGACTGGCCTAGACTCCTCCATAGCGCTATAGAAATGACTCCTATCTTTATAGCTCACAATCAATCAAGTATTCATTCAACGTCAGTTGCATTCAATGCCATCAATGATCAAAGTCAGTAGTTTTATTTAATATTTCTTATTATTAACACTCAATTGAATCTTCAATTGACATCAATTATGTTCAAAGCAATCAAACATAAAAGTCAGTAAGTTTAATTATCAGTTCCTATCCTTGGTAAAGACATTCAATGAAAATCAAATGCAACAATTCAATGCAAACACCTATCAACCGGAGTAGGCCTAAATTAAATCCCGATTGACTCTCAAGTCCCACAGCCAATTTCAGTTCAGCCCAAAATATCTAAATAACCGATCGTATTAATTCCCCAATAAAGCGTACCTTATGTCCGAAGACAAGGGACAAAGCCGATCGTGTGCGAAGAACATCGACGAAGTCGAATTCCAAGAGAGGCGACGAAGGCACAAGCAAGGCGTCGAGTTTGAAACGCCCGAAAAGATCAGCTAAATCCGTCGCTGATTTCACGCAATGAACAACAATTTCGGCTATGTATCCAAGCCGTTTGAGAAAGACGCCCTTAGGCAAACATACGAACAACCGCTTCGCAACACAATTCAGAACGCTGACGATTCGAAGCCCACGATAAATCACTCCGTGTGACAGGGCGAAGAGAGGCCTTGAATTAGTAATCCAGGAATATATCCGAAGCGAGAGCGAAGACAAAACTTGCAGCGACGCTGATGTATTTCTCGCAACAAACAAACTCTTTTATTTAATCGACTCCATGTCGAGAGAGAATGAATCGCCGACAGAATCCGTGTATGCGCAACTAGTGCAAGCAGGCGCTTATCCTGGCCATGCTTCACCAACTTGATCGAGCCTAAAACTACCAACCGCCGCAATACATCCGACTGCCCTGAGATCCTGTGCGCAACTGAGCCTCTCAGCGTCGCGCTGCTCTTTTATTACTGCCTGACAAGGAGAGCGTCCCCCTTTCTGCGCATGACCAGCAAGCGAGCCGCGCGCGCAAACCCAGCAGCAACGCAGCTGTTTCAAGGCGGCAAGAATTAGCTGCCAGCTGCGTCCTCTCCTGTGTATCTCCGCGTCTGTCTGTAGCTCACTGTCTTTCTCCTTCTATCTCTCCTTCTGAAAAGCGCCATCTGCCGCTGATCACGTAGGCATCAAATGCACCAGTTCAACCTTGAGAAAACACACGTACACAGACCCACACGCCAACGGTGTTTCCTTCTCAATCCGTGTCCCTGCCTGTGCTTGTCTGGCTGGCTGTATTCCTCGCTCACTCTGATCATCAGACCACCTCAGAGAGCGTGCGAAAGTTTAATTACCCTCATCGACTGCAAGCGGCGCGGCCTTTGAAGACAGCGACCGACGATCGCTGAGAGCGTGTGAAAATATACCAATTAATGAAACAGCAACGACTGCTGCCTACGTCAGCGGTCGCTGTGACCCGTGTCAAGCGCAAATCAACATTAAAATATAGGTCACACAAGGCAGCTCAAAAATACAGAAATAAAACAAATATATCAGATCCCTGAAACCCCATAATCGATCAAAAATTAAATAAAATAATATTAGCGACCCGTAGCGTAGTTATACGTCGCTACACTATTCTCGGCCCTCCCTGATTTCAGGATCCTTTTAATTGGAAAAATGGATCCTGAAATGTTAGTAAGGCCATACTCCAATTTTTACATCAATGATTCAAATGCAAGAATTAAAAATATATGCAACGAACAGTCCTCAACGTAAGCATCAGAAAGTTCACATTTTAGCGTTAAATGTCAGTTCCAGCGAAAGAAACATTTATTATTATTATAATTATATAGCTCCATCGCTAATAGTTCAGTAAAGCTCAAAAGCAATTCTATATATAGGTCTCCTTGAGTTTAGTTAAGCACAAAGTCCTCCACGGCAAGCATTGACTTAAGAACCCACGGGACAGCCACAAAAACCACTAGACTTCCGTTACCTTTACAACAGGTCATCTGATTAATAGGCCACCCATGGCCTTTACTATCGAGACTTCTTTAGGCATTTCACTGTAGGCAAACGTCTACATTTAAAGACTCATCTAAGCAGTTAAACCTAAGTCTCTAATCCCATTAACCACGGTACTATCATAGCAAATTACCTGAGACTACACACACAGCTTAAGTCTCCAAAGGCCAATGCTCATTATAACTATCCGTAGGCTCCCCATCAAAGCTTACCGTAAGAGACCAAGCCTAACTTCAGCTTAATAAGCCGCTCCCTTCCCAACATCTTTCAGTAGGCCTACTTAATTATTAAAAATGCAACCGATTATGCATAGAATTAAAATAGGCCATTTAAACATAGGCTAACGTAACATATTATTGCAATTAACGTTACAAAACAGTCACATTGTATAATCGTAAAAATCCTAGGCCTAAAAGGATTATCATGATTTTAATATGAGATCTTAGTCTAAAGCGCAAATCAACAGTTAGGCCACTTTAGTCTACTATAAATCCTTATGCATCATTGCATAGCATCAAGGCCTATTATCTTTCCTTCATTCTATCAGAGATGCAGCGGAGACTAACGGGACAACCCACGCGCCTGGGAAACAACGATTGCTAATTAATCGCCGCTCTTTGATGCGTCGACTCCTGTGTCTCTATTCCCCCCCCCACGCAGTGCATCTACAGCGTGCGTCTGGCTGTGAGAATTAGGCAATTGAACATCATCTCTATACATGTGGGCCCATGTGCATCGTACGACAGAGGTCGCGTTGTCTCTGCACAAAGTGAAAATAATCCTAATTAAGCTCTTCTAAAAATTAGGATAAAATCTATGCATTAAAACTGTATATTACAGTCCTATGCAACAAATCAAATATAAGGTTATATTTCCGCTGATTTCCTTACGTTCAAGCAATCAATAATCTGGCCATCCAAAGTGACATTATATGCACTGATAAATCAGGGCCAAGGACGAGCGCGATCGCCTTTATTGTGTCGCCGTCGTTCTCCCCCTCTCTCTACAATTGCAGCTGTAGAAGTCGTGGGAACGACCGGCAGTTATACTAACCCGGCCCAAAATTAGTCCATGCACAGCAAATTAGGCCTCAAAACTAGGTCAATCAACAAAACTTAGCAAAACCTTTTTAAGCTAGAATTATCGATAAACCTTACATGGCACGTTTTGCCTATAGCTCAAATAGGAAATTGAACGGCCAGCCTTTTTCATTATACACAAAAAGGATCCTAATTATTATTATTATTTCTAGCCCTAATTAATATTATTAGGCCTCGCAGTTTAACCATATAATTCCATTGCAGGCGGAATCAGGCAAAACCGCAAAACTAGGCCTAATGCAAAAATTACACAGCATAACTAAATTATCGCCTATTCCTCCGCGCTAGGCTATTAAAACAAGTAGGCCTACATTTTAATCGATGCAAAATATATAACATGCCGAAATTTTTCTTCATATCCTCAGAATTATATGGCCTATCCTCAGGGTAAACTATATATATATAGGCCTAATCCCTCAAGATGCAGTCAAGTGCTACATGGGTCGATTAACCATTTACTTAGCGCCTTTTAACTCATCAATAATGCATCTATACACTTAATATATATACGATGATAATAGTTACGCATATAAAAATTCTATGCAAGGAAATTAGGAGCTTTAGAATTTAACTGTGCAAACCTCTTAAAATTATTTTTAAACAATCAGACTATAGATAAAGCGAAACATAGGCCTAATGCAGATTTCGACTCTTAGCGTTATCTCACAATCACTTCTTAGAGACATAGGCCTACTATTTTAACCTAGCCTCAAGAAAGGTCGGTTAAGTTCACATAATCATGATCAATGGCCTTAATTAAAATATGCAGCTTTAGTCAATCTATCTTCATGTCAAATTAATATTTATATAGCGCAATGCAAGAGCAATGACAGTCCATGTTTCTGTCTACAGCAAGGCAATAATAAAATCGTCCATCGCTTCATTGCAAGTGCAATACAATACTAATCTATATCACCATTGCAAACATTAATCAGACAGTCGGCAATGCAATACAAATATTAATACTATGCACAACATACGATGCAAGAATACAGTTATTTACACCGTAAAACACACATGCAAAGCTTTCCACATGTAAATCAAAAATGTATTCATCAAAAACAAACCAAACCAGTGTTACAGGCATCTCCCTGTATTCAAAATGGCCGCAAATTAAGCGGTCATTCAGCAAAGTTACCCAGCCGACGTCAGGTTTTCAGGCGGACGAAGTCCGGTCGGTTCTCCCAGCATCCTCCAGATCCGGTCCTCAGGGGGTCCATTGCGAAGCGGACAGCTCCTCAAAAGGTGCGAACTGTCGTCACAGTAGAAACAGCGTCGTTCCTCTCTTGGTGAGTTCCGACCACTGTCTCGCCTCCTCGACGATGATGGCGACCTCCGCGACCGACGCTCCTGGTTCTGCCCGTTCCGCTGGTCCCTGCTCGGCGCTGGAGCGGACCGAACAGCGAACACACGACCAACGCTGGGGTTGTCGTGGTTATCGCCCACCGGTTGTCCAAGGTTGTCGCTAGGTGGAGCCTGCTGCTGTTGTCGAAGAGGACAAAAGCGCGCTATATGGTCCGTTGCTGAACATTCGAAGCATCTCCGCGGCGATGGTCTTGCCTCCGTTTCCACTTCTCTCGGTGGTCGACTTCTACAGGCCGAGCTCAAATGACCAAGCCGATGACATAGGAAACACCGTGGAGTTCCCCGTCCATTGCCTCCATTGGCGTTCGACCATTCGTTTCTTGTTGACCCGTTCTGGCCTCTCCATGACCCGCGATTATTGTCTCTGTACTGAGGCGTCGGCACCGATTGTTTCGCTTGTTTCTCCAACTGTTCTATGCGGTGTAGCAGGGCCTCCACCACCGATTCTTCTTCTTCTCTGACAGCGTTAACACGTCCATACCGTCGTTCGTGCTGCTCATGGCCACCGTCTTCTGCTTTCTGATAGCCGTCCAATCGCATCGCTACCTTGTAGGCTTCGTCGAGGGATTTCGGTTCTCGCTCTCGGATTTTCAGAGCAAGAGTTCTATCTCTCAGGGCATCCAGGAATGCACGAACAGCAATTGCCTCGCTGTGGACCGTTGAAGAGCCGGGATACGCCCGCGTGGTCAGACGGCGCACATCATCGACCAGCACTCCCATATCTTCATCGGCTTTCTGCTTTCGAGTACTCAGCTGTGTCTGAAATAAAGCTTGCTGTTCAGCGTTACCATATCGTTCTCGAAGTCGCTGTACCAAAGCCGTCCAAGTGTCCAAGCTATCTGCGTTCGACTCGCTCAGCAAATGAGTCGCCGGTTCAACCAATGAGACTACTAATTGGTTCAACCTCTCCTCGTCCGTCCATCTGTTATTCCTGGCACACACGGAGAATTTTCGTAAGAATGTTTCAACGTCCGTCTTTCCGCTAAAAGACCCGAGTTTCAGGAATTGTGTTGGCTTAGGAGGAGAAGTCGATGACTGTTTAACCTCGCCCTCTTTAGCTGTTGCAGACGCGGTCGGTTCAAGTTCCTTGACTGTTCCCTTTGAACTGATCGACGGTAGCTCCCAGTCGCCGGTCATTTGCGTTGCGACGGTGGTCGTCGGGACAATTTTGATAGGACCGACCGAAACGTAGGTAGGCGCCAGTGCGTTCGTTTCACCAACCGCAGACGTCGCTTTATTATCGGCCGTCGTTTCATTTCTCTCCAGAGGTGTCGACTTCATTACCGCCTGACATCGCGGTAGTTCGGCATCACGGCTAAATCCGAAGCTTTGCGCGCCGAGGCATGAACTCATCCTCGCCGATTCCACGACCGTTGGCCACCGAGGAAAGACGGCGTCGCTTGGTCGAAGCGGGTCGAGACAGCGAAGCGGGTCAACCCAAACCCGGTTGTCGCTGCTACCGTAGAAAGCGCTCGGAGTGTAGGTCGGAGCATACCTCCACGGCATGTTTGAATGGTCGGGACGAGCGTATGGTTGCATCCAGTCGACCGTTGCCATCGCCGCTGGTCCAGGAGGAAGGTCGGGTCTAGCGTAGTCTCGACCAACCATGGTCGACGTTGCACGACCGTCGAGGACGCAGTCAGGCATTGACTGATAGGTCGGCATTACCGACGCTGGTTGTGTAAAGTCGACCCGACTCGGTGCCATTTCCACTCTTTGTTGATCGACGTGTGCGAGCGGCGCTTGCAGCCTCCATTGCGGATCAGGTCGAGGATACTCGACGTGAGGGAGCGACGAAGAGGCCAAAGGAGCTGGGTTGACCTTATCACCCCCCTCCCGTGACAATTTATTAGCGATCGGTTTATTCATATCCAAATTTCTAAACTCCGGTTGCTGTGCTGCATGCATTCTGTTATCAATTATTTTAACAGTTTTAGGTCTAGATTCCATTATTTTGCTGATTTCAATGTCTACACCACCATCATCAGACATTATTTCCACATTATCAGCAAATTCCCTTTCCTTCCTTCTTTCAAAAGAAATTGCCATTTCGCCTGTTCTAGCATAGTCAGTTTCCTCTTCTAACCTATCATCACCAAAATCTCTAGAACTAATTTGACCCCACTGGCTGGGACCAATTGTAACGCCCGCCCCTATCGGCCTCCCCGGAGTCGCCACTTCCGGATCCTCGCTCGATATGGCCGCGTGCTGCTGTGGACAAGCTCTAGAGATAGAGGGAGGACAGGAGGAGGTGACTTCTGGGTTCGAATCCCAACCCAGGAAAGGCGGCCAGTCTTTTCGACTACCGTACTCCCTATATGAAATTGGCGGCCTACCAGCCAATCTATCACTTCTCCGCAATATACCAGGTTGCGTGAAATCTTTAGGCCTAGCACCCAAAGTTTCCTCCAGGCCGATGGTCGAGTGGTATGGCGCGTCCGCAGTGGTAATAGCGGTGAGGTAACCAGGGTTCAAATCCACAGCAGGCTTGGGTACCGGCGACGCCTCTAGCCTTTCCAATCGTGATACAACTTCCGTCAGCGCTTCCCTGACATTATCTCTTACAGCCGAGATCTCCTCTCTTACATTTGATTGCACCGCCAAGACATTGAATTCTACCGTGGAAATCGCCTCTTGCGTGTCCCTGGCATTAGTTTCAATTGACGACTGCATAAAAGACATCGCCTCATGAGTCGACTTAGCATTAGTCTGTATTGCTTCATGAGTCGACTTAGCATTAGTCTGTATTGCTTCGAGCAATATCTCCATCGAGGAAGGGGGCCGTGAAGGCTGAGCAGGGGTGACTGGCCTAGACTCCTCCATAGCGCTATAGAAATGACTCCTATCTTTATAGCTCACAATCAATCAAGTATTCATTCAACGTCAGTTGCATTCAATGCCATCAATGATCAAAGTCAGTAGTTTTATTTAATATTTCTTATTATTAACACTCAATTGAATCTTCAATTGACATCAATTATGTTCAAAGCAATCAAACATAAAAGTCAGTAAGTTTAATTATCAGTTCCTATCCTTGGTAAAGACATTCAATGAAAATCAAATGCAACAATTCAATGCAAACACCTATCAACCGGAGTAGGCCTAAATTAAATCCCGATTGACTCTCAAGTCCCACAGCCAATTTCAGTTCAGCCCAAAATATCTAAATAACCGATCGTATTAATTCCCCAATAAAGCGTACCTTATGTCCGAAGACAAGGGACAAAGCCGATCGTGTGCGAAGAACATCGACGAAGTCGAATTCCAAGAGAGGCGACGAAGGCACAAGCAAGGCGTCGAGTTTGAAACGCCCGAAAAGATCAGCTAAATCCGTCGCTGATTTCACGCAATGAACAACAATTTCGGCTATGTATCCAAGCCGTTTGAGAAAGACGCCCTTAGGCAAACATACGAACAACCGCTTCGCAACACAATTCAGAACGCTGACGATTCGAAGCCCACGATAAATCACTCCGTGTGACAGGGCGAAGAGAGGCCTTGAATTAGTAATCCAGGAATATATCCGAAGCGAGAGCGAAGACAAAACTTGCAGCGACGCTGATGTATTTCTCGCAACAAACAAACTCTTTTATTTAATCGACTCCATGTCGAGAGAGAATGAATCGCCGACAGAATCCGTGTATGCGCAACTAGTGCAAGCAGGCGCTTATCCTGGCCATGCTTCACCAACTTGATCGAGCTTAAAACTACCAACCGCCGCAATACATCCGACTGCCCTGAGATCCTGTGCGCAACTGAGCCTCTCAGCGTCGCGCTGCTCTTTTATTACTGCCTGACAAGGAGAGCGTCCCCCTTTCTGCGCATGACCAGCAAGCGAGCCGCGCGCGCAAACCCAGCAGCAACGCAGCTGTTTCAAGGCGGCAAGAATTAGCTGCCAGCTGCGTCCTCTCCTGTGTATCTCCGCGTCTGTCTGTAGCTCACTGTCTTTCTCCTTCTATCTCTCCTTCTGAAAAGCGCCATCTGCCGCTGATCACGTAGGCATCAAATGCACCAGTTCAACCTTGAGAAAACACACGTACACAGACCCACACGCCAACGGTGTTTCCTTCTCAATCCGTGTCCCTGCCTGTGCTTGTCTGGCTGGCTGTATTCCTCGCTCACTCTGATCATCAGACCACCTCAGAGAGCGTGCGAAAGTTTAATTACCCTCATCGACTGCAAGCGGCGCGGCCTTTGAAGACAGCGACCGACGATCGCTGAGAGCGTGTGAAAATATACCAATTAATGAAACAGCAACGACTGCTGCCTACGTCAGCGGTCGCTGTGACCCGTGTCAAGCGCAAATCAACATTAAAATATAGGTCACACAAGGCAGCTCAAAAATACAGAAATAAAACAAATATATCAGATCCCTGAAACCCCATAATCGATCAAAAATTAAATAAAATAATATTAGCGACCCGTAGCGTAGTTATACGTCGCTACAGCTCCACTCTCTAAATGCGGTCACGACTATCTGATGTCACTATTCGGTCCATTTATATCTATCATAGTTAATATCATTGCAATTAGATAGCAGACATAGATTACTATGTGTGTATGTGAGTGAGTGTATTTTGTGTATTTCGTGTGTATTTCGTGTGTTTTCTCGTCTCAAAACAACTTTGACTTTTCTCTCGGAGTTGCACGCAACCGGGAGCCAATACGTAGTGTATCCATTTACAAAGCACTTCTCGAAGCAAGAGTCTTCCAGAAACGCTCCCGGTTGCGTGCAACTCCGAGAGAAAAGGCAGTTGTTGTTTTGAGACGAGAGAAGGATGAAGAAAGACTACACGAGAGGATTACAGAGCTGTCGTCTGTCTGTCTGTCTATCTGTCTGTCTGTCTGTCTGTCTAACAGGTGAGATGAGCAGCGGAGGATGAGTGCTCGTCTCGGTTCACTGCATCGATTGACCAAGGCGTCATGCACGGATGACCAGCTGTCTGTCTTTCTGTCTTTCTGTGTCTGTTGACTTCTTGTGCAGCTCCATCTTGCGACTGTTTACCAATTCAGTTTCAGTTGGCACCAGTCAGGGATGACACGGTCCGGTGAATATTATTATCACTCTGTTTATTATTGCTGTTGTTGTTGTTGTTGTTGTTGATGTTGATGATGATAATGATGATGAGGAAGAGGAGGAGGACGAGGTCGAGGACGAGGACGAGTTCAGGAGGAGGAGGAGATGGAGGAGAAGGAAGAGGAGGAGGAGGAGGATGATGATGAAGATGTCAATGATGATAATAATAATGATGATGATGTCAATGATGATGGTGATGATGATGATAATTATTTTTCACTTTTTAAGACGTAGCGATTTAACTTTTCACCTGTTAAGCATCGGTGTTTCAGTGGTAGAATGCTCGCCTGCCACGCGGGCGGCCCGGGTTCGATTCCCGGCCGATGCAAGATTTTTGGGTATTCGCCTGCGTCTTTAGATTCCAGCGCTAAGTGAACGTTTGAAGAGGGCGCTAAATAAATATATTCTCCTTCGATATAATAATATGCAGTGTTCGTCTTCTCAGCAGATCGGGGTTTCGATCAGTCAGCTTATGGCTCTATACACTAGAGTGATGAATTCCCATCTTTTAAACTAAACAGTCGGGGTTCATGCGAGTTTATCGCTCAATAATAACACTGGTGAACAGTGATTTTGTTTCCTGAACACTTTCAGGTGTTTCTTATGCAGTTTCTGCTGCTGATCACGAAAATGACCTTGAAATTGTCCCATCACGTACCGTTTTTGAGAAATCTCATTTTTTCTATTTATTTCCATTTTTCAGATATAACGTTATAATAAGCTTCGTGTAACTGAGGTAGGCTATGTCCAGGCATGCATTTAGGACAGTTTACATATATGTTTGTCTTGCATAATAAAATATAAACTTGGGTCTGCATATGCATTAATGCTGGTTAGAAATTTAGAATCTTCCTGCAAAAGTTCTAAGCACTGTTAGAGCCGCTTCTCTGCATAGGTCTACATGCATATCCCACTGAGGAAGTTGACATCAGTTTGTTTGTAGTTTGAAGTCGCATTTCCAAAGTTTAGTTTTGTATACATGTATTCAAGATGCATAACAAGTTAGCCAGCTTATTTTCAGATAAGCTTTAAACTATAATATATTTTAAGACGGTTGGTGGCAGCAGAATTATCTCGCCAGTGTTGCATGAAATGTGATACATGTACATTTTGCTACAGTTGTGGAGAGTAGGCTATGCTATATGAGTAAGCCTCAGAGAAACACAATGACTGGACTTGTCAATAAAGCTTTGAGCTGTACTTTGGTTGCAAGACGGAGAGAAAGCCAAGGAATGCGTGCCTCTCATTTGCTGTGGAAGATGTGCTGCAGGTCTTAGAGTTTGACTCCGGGGTCCTGCGAAAGCAATGCCGTTTGCTGTTGGTCTGGCGAGAGCAGAAAGATAATGACTGTGACGGGCTGCTAAGGTTGTCTCACTAATGTTTCTCGTTTCTCTGCAAGAATAGGAAAGGAAACTGAATGCCCAGATCTTCTTTCGACAATGATATCAGCGCCGTACAATGAAAGTCTTCAAATAGCAAAGCCACCAGAGAAATGGAGTTTAGACGACGAAGATGAAGATGCGCCTGCATTGATCCAGCCAGGAACGAGTATATAGCTGCTGACAGTGATCCGGATTTTGGGCACCCCGTCAAAAGGGCGCCCGACAAAAGGGCGCCGACAAAAGGGCGCCCGACAAAAGGGCGCCCGACAAAAGGGCGCCCGACATAAGGGCGGCGCTCTTAAAAGAAATAGCATCGATGAAGAGTAGGCTTATGAGTGATAATATTATGAGCAAATAAGCAGGTCAACGACGACGCGACAAAGAGCAATTAATTACTACTAAACTATTTCACACATGATGTTTGTTGAAACCCAATATGCTCCGAGGACCTGGAAGAGGTGCTAAAATAAACAAAGCAGGTGCAGAAAGCGGTAACATGAGAGGTTGGAAAGTTCGTTACCACGTGATATGAGCTTCATATAAAAGCAAATGAAGCAGGGACGTCATTTGGGGGGGGCAGGGGGGGGCATTTGCCCCCCCTGAATTTGACCGATTGACATATTTTGACATATTTTTCCACACGTTGTTCAAAATTCCAAAAGGCCTGTGCCTTCACGATGACCTCTGTGGTTTTGTATGTGCGGGCAGATTCAAGCTGCACACAGTGCACAGTTCATAGCCACAGATACATGTATCAACTTATGTGTATATTGTGATATTGTCTGCATAGGGAATGAGCTCAGGCTGATACTCCAAAGACGTATACAGCTTGTTCCCCCTAGATAAAGTCCCAGGTCAGTATAAGGTCACCAGATGTGTGGGTCCTGTCAGCCACACATGTACTGCAAGCCGACCAATACCCAGTTATAACATGAAGCAGCCAGGCATCTGATGCATGATTCTCCCTCTGAGCACCCCACCCCGTCTGACCGAGACATGGAGCGGATTCGTCAGCCTCCAACACCGGCGACCTCTAGGGCAAGTAGCAGGCAAAGGACAATGAGCGGGAAGTTCTGAAAGAACACAGCAGAAAGATGTATTACAAGGGCTGACTGCATGCATCAGTTGGGGGAGAGGTATGAGTGTGGATTACCAATGTAATGACGGTCAGTAGAGCTGATGATTGGGCTTTCTTGAGAACTGAAGAGGACCAAAGGAAATGAGAGTTCATCCTGTAAACACTCACAACGATCCACATTCCACACGGTAGGCCTATTATGTGACATCCAATTGAACTGGAAATTTACACAAACTGACTGTTTTTAGTGCAATGGTTATAGGCAGGTTACTTTTTATACATGAAATCTTGGATTTTAATCTTTTTTTCAGTCATATCTTTTCCAGGTTGATATGATCACAAGCCATTGACCACCACTTGAATGATCCCATAGGCATAGCCATAGATAATAACAGTCATTAACCCAAAAGCAAAAATATTTATTGCAGACTTAGTGCATGCAGCATGCTATATTGCTATGTGAATTGTTATTAATGACAAATTAAGGCAGTGTCTAATCTGGCCCCTCCTGGGGAGGGGATGTGCCCCCTGCCTGCAAGAAATTTGTTTGAATTTCCACAGTGCAATGACACCATTTTAGGCTATGGTCTGAACAAAATTGCTCTGTTTGAGTGCTGCTAAGAGTGGTCTAAGACTTCAAAAATATAGGTCCACTAAAAATAATAGCAAATTCTTGTTGAGCTTCCACATTGTAATCATAGCATGTAGGATGTTATCCTGACAAAATCACTATATTATTTCAGTGCTGATAAAAAGAGCGGTTTAATATATCAATATCAAAATGTAATTATAATTGCAATAATAATTTCTTTGTGTATCAAGTTAGGCAATTCTGTTCTGTTGCTAATGGACTATTACAATGAGTAACAGCAGCAGACTGGAGTATAATAATTATTATGTACATGTAAGCTTACTTTGTTGTACTGGAATAAGCTTACCCTTGTTGTTCAAGACAACACAATTAGTAGAAATGGTTAAACATGGTATACATAGTAAGCACGAATTGCCAAAATACCAAAATTGGGAAGCATATGTAATAATGATGTTGTTTTACTAAGTGTCTCAAGGAGCAAAACATTTTGAAATCTGACAGTTTGAAATTTGAAAGATTACACTGGATAGTGGAGATAAGACATTTAATGGTAATTTTTTATTTTTGCAAGTATTAACAGTAAATTATTTTCCATTTCATGATGATGTCATCTATTAGACTATTATTATAGTAAGTAATATCATTATAATTATATAATAATCAATAATATTATGGTAGATTATAATGGTCCAGCCCGGTCTATGTAATACAATTCTATGTAATACAATAATGTAAACTGGAACAATGGCCATTATAATGTTTCAAATTTTTCTGTGGGTGAAGGTTATTTCTGTTATTTTAATTGTATAAAAATAGTTTTTGTACAAATATTAACAATAAATCCTACTCTTTTAATATGATACTATCATATAGGCCTATCATAGTAAATAATACCATTATTATAATCATATAATGGTAAATAATATAGCGGTATATAATAACAAGTGCAAAACATTTAATTATAGTTTATTTAAAGTAGTATAGGCATTTAAAATATACCTCATCACTGAATCAAAAAGGCCTATAAGTAGATTTAATAAATATGAGCATGAATAAAACATCTCATTTAAGCACAGTTTTGCACATGTTGGCTAAATACAGAATTTACGAAGCTTGTGGAGTTTGGACCCGCGAAATTTTTTTTGCCCCCCCCTGAAAAAAGCTGAAATGACGTCCCTGAAATGAAGCAGGGCAGGTCTACCGTTTGGAAATCGTTAACATGGAGGAGATCGCTTCGCAGAAGGGAAAGGCCATTATACTTGTTGGCGGATACAAAATTACTTCAAATTGTAACGTAGCCCAACGATTTACGTTGCTGGTTTTACGTCAGTTAGCGACTCGGCGAAAGGTTATTTTTGAAATGTTCAGCTTTTGCACTCTTGTAATTAAAAGGTTCAAAAAATATTCTTTTAGCGAAATAAATTAGCAAATGTTTCTGCAGTCTTCTATTTCCAGAAGTCTGATAGATATTGGCAGGTTTTTTTATCACTGCACAATATTGCTTTTACAACTCAACAAAAGGTTCAAAGCTACCTATGTGAATACTGCCTTGTTGGAATATCTCCGAGGCATTGCACACAACCTTGCACTTTAAGTTTATAGGGCTACGCTTTAGAAAACATTTCTATTCGACATTGAAACATTATAGCCGAGTGTTAAGAACTTTTCGACTTTACCATTAGGCTAACAAATTATTTGCCGTGGACTACAGTAGTTTTAACTTTTCATCAGATTCCTAGTTTTAGCAATTTTTCAACTTCTCAATAAATTGCTTGTTTGTATTTCTCAAATAATTTCTTGCCTTCTAGCCTAAATCTCGTTAAAACTTAAAGTCATATAGCTATATGTAGTGGTGGCTCACTTGTCGTTTTCAAATTATTTATTTCATCCGCGATATCTTTCACGATAATATTTCTTTAAGAGCGCCGCCCTTATGTCGGGCGCCCTTTTGTCGGTCGCCCTTTTGTCGGCGCCCATTTGTCGGGCGCCCTTTTGACGGGTCACCCGGATTTTGAAGTAGGTAGGCCAATGTCTGGCGCACCTCGTCTCATTCACATAGTCAGAATTGAACGACCTTGTAGAGACTTAGGTTTGTCGAAAGCAAAAGCAGAACAACTGGATTCGAGACTGGAGTTTGCTGTCACCAAGTATTGGACAGAAATTGGTCCAACAAATATTTCTGCCTTCTCTTCACTTAAAACTGGAACTGATACATTTTAAAAAAGCCATGCACAAGGATGCTGAAGATTTTCTGCACAAGGATGCTGAAGATCTTCTTTATCTACAACAGAAATTCCCAAGAATGAGTGATGCCAAGATCAACGAAGGCATTTTTGTGGGTCCACAGATCAGACACATCATCAATGACAAGTAGTTTGAACATCTGTGGGAGGGACCAGAGACAATCCCTGGAAGCACTGAAGGATGTTGTGGAGAATTTTCTTGGTAACTATAGAACTCCAAATTACAATAAACTTGGTAACAAAATCTTACAGCATACTGACATAAAAGGCAACATGTCACTTAAGATTCACATCTTCCTTTTGCACTTGAACTTCTTCCCAAGTTTCTCACAAATCTAGCGATGAACACCAGGAAATTGCCACAGTGGAAAAACGGTATAAGGGAAACTGGAATCCAGCAGTGTTGTCTGACAAGTGTTTGACACTGCAGCGAGATGTGCAGACAAAGAATACAAACGAAAATCAGCATCAAAGCATTTTAGATCTATGGAACTTTAGCAGCATCTTGTATACATTGTATACATGTGCAACTGAACAGGGAATAATTATGAAAAACCTTTAGTTTCATGTTTCTCAATATTTTTAAGTGATACAGTCATCATCAGCACCCAATATTATGAGGAAGAACTGTTCTAAAGATTTGTTTTCCAATGAAATTAAATTATAGTATATTGCAAATGTATGCAATAAACAAGCATTTCAGTTAAAATCTTGCATGCTCGTTTTCTCAAAAACCTTACGTGATACAAAAATTCTGAGAACACCACCGTGTTCAGAGCGTCAACTTCTATAGAAAACAGTCAAAGTTTTTTCGGAAACAAAAAAAAGTTAAAATTTGTTGACCAGTGTAACTTGTTGTTTACGGCCACTGACTGCCCCCTCTCTCGTTGACACACTTTGACATCTAGTTTCAGATACTAAGTTTCCATAAAATTGGCTTATCTCTAATAAAACGTATGTCTCTTACAGTTAAACAATTTTTATTTTCTAAAATTTCTTAGACACGATTTCAAATCTAGTCTACATTCGTTTTCAAATCAATCTCTCTTTCTTTCTGCGGCATAGGTGCGACTCAAAAAACAGCTGTGCCTGTCCCTCGCTCTCACCTTCTCCCTTTCCCCTCTATCCTTTCTCCTCTCCTCTTCTGCATCTGCCTCTCTGCCTCTGTCTATGCCTCTGCCACTGCCTCTCCACGCCCATCTCCCTGGCCTGCAAACAATAGATTAACACACATACTGCCACGCACACGCACGCACACATCAGTTATGTGGGTGTACATGAGAGCATGAAAGTGTGTTTTCATTCTGGAGTCACTACCACTAGTCCACCACCCTTTTGACCACCACCAACATCACCGTCACCACCCTTACAAGTTGCAACTATGACCTCACAAACGATGCACCACACCTCAAGCTGAGTAGAAATATCAAAATCTTGGTTCTACTATACGCTCAATCGCCCATTTGACGTCGTAATCGTAATCGTAATCGTAATCTCCAGATTTAAACAGCGTCCATAGAAGCGAGGTCATGAAAAAAACGAGCTCATACACTGCAGGCACTTAATCAAAATAAAATCGAGAAAGGACTGCTTTTGTCAGAATTCAAGCTTTTGTCTTACAGTGGTCATGCACTTTGGAATCAGCTTTCTCCATCGACATGCTCTTTGCTATTATTAACTGGTAGGCTATAATACCCCAAGTGCATCTTTCCGTCTCTCTCGTCTTTCGCACGGGGAACGCCTCTGATTGGGCGCTCTGTGAGAGAATCTTTATAAATTTATAGATATAGATAAACAATCCCACAAAACATCCACTTTCCACATTTCCTCAGAATTGAACCGACACAACACCGTCAGTCCCATGTTTGCGTTTAACGCTGCAACCTAAAACAGAAAGTAATAGCACAAGCACATGATGAAGGTCACGGATACATGATGAGCACACACCGTGATGACACGACGGCCTAGAGTCATTGAGACATAAACGCTGTTATTATGGCTGACGAACTCTAGCGAGTAGAAGAAGTAAGAAATCACAGTTGAATAATATATATTAATGTTCTCGGTTGTATTGTTCTCTGTAATTCAATTGTTTTGTTCGTCTGATGCGCTGAATGAGAGATTGGATTGCAGATCAGTCATCATTCTTTCGTCAGGTCCGCTGACTATGATAGTAAAAGGGTAAAATCATTCACACAGCGTGCACAGCGATGGCTCCTTTCATTCGATTCACCTTAGATGCAGGCGCTATACAAATCTTATGCTTGCAGTCAGCCACAGTAGACCAAATAAATACTAAATAAATGAATAGGCCGATCGGAGGCTTAGAGTGTTGCACGTCGTCAATAGCAGCATACAATACAATTGAGTACAATGCAATACAAAACAATAGAATTGCGTAGCAGACCAGTGATTTCACTATTTCATCATTTCACCATTTCACCATTTCACCATATATCACCATTTCACCCTCCCCAATAAAGACTCTATAAACTTTATCACAAGAAAGTTATTCAAAAACATGCACTAATACAGAACACTGTTCAACTGTAATTTCCTTATTTTCGGAGTTGTTTATTTGCAAATGTTGTCCTGCGAAATGCAGGACAACATTTGCAAATTTTCTGCTTATCCGTCTATAGTCAGAGTTAGACTTTCTCCTTGAAAAACTTACGCATGTAGGCCTACGTGTGTAGCCTGTTCGTTTTTTTCCCAAAATACATGTACAACAGGCAGAACGTTGTAGGTTTACATCGGCACAATTGGCAGATGGCTACAGTAAATGAGAACTTAAGATAGTTATAGTACATGTTTTTGAATAACACTCATGTGCTAAAGTTTATCGAGTCTTTATTGGATCAGGTGAAATTGTGAACCTGCAACCCTCAGGCTGCAAGGCAACGAACATACCCAATACACCACCGAGTCCCACAAATATACATTAGACAGACAGACATACAGACAGACAGACAGACAGACAGAGAGCGAGGGGATGGTTTGCCCAGGGCTTCTTCATTTTCATCACCACTTTGCTACCAGCTCGACTACGATAATAATTGCTAGTATATATATATATATATATATATATATATATATAGAGAGAGAGAGAGAGAGAGAGAGAGAGAGAGAGAGAGAGAGAGAGAGAGAGAGACAGAGACAGAGACAGAGACAGAGACAGAGACAGAGACAGAGACAGAGACAGAGACAGAGACAGAGACAGAGACAGAGACAGAAATTTTATAATTACGATCCGTAAAACTCATTATTATTAATCGTCTTTCATACAATCGATGTAGGCTAACTCTTACGTCATTTCGTGCGTCATCAGAGCTGCTTCAATGAACACTCAATTTTTAAAGCGTGGCTTCGTTGATGTGTCACCCAACTCATGATTTCAATTACTTACAGACAGTTGACTTGACTTTCAGATGTCCTTCAGCTAAATTTTTTAATACTCAGTGTATAGTGCAATAGCTTTCGCCGCACTCTGCCATAGCATGTGATCTTTGAGTTTTTTGCACTGGCTGGAGACCCGGTGTTAGATAATTATGCAAGTGCCCACCCGGGCCACAACGAGATTGTTCCTTCCCGACAAGTTGCAGGTGAGGGAAGGTACGCAGAGGCATGCCGGGCAGAGCTGACCCCGGGTGTCGTTGCCTCAGGTTCAGCGGGCAATAGATACCATTGACTCACTTGCGTTTTGTCACCTTGCGAGCTGCCCGCGTTGAACGGACCTAGGTATATTTGGTCCGAAATAATAATAATAAATAATAATTTATGTCTAACCTTTTCACAAACGCAATGCCTATAATTATACGCTTCATCGGTATTTTGTACCATCGGACCTGTCGTTGCCGACCGGTTATAGAGTCGAAACATGTTCGAAGTGTATAGATCTATTAAAACCCGGTGCGAAATTGGGTCACACCCAAGAAGGTCAAGCACATCTGATTTCTCTGCTCCATTTAATGATGTTATCCAGGAGGAAAACAACGTCAGCACATCCGTCAAACCTTGGATCGAATGGGATCTCCGCAGTTAGACGAGGAGCGGACACGATGATAGACCCTCGTCACTTGTGAGGACATGGTGATAGACCCTCGTCACTTGTGAGACCACGATGATAGACCCTCGTCACTTGTGAGGCCACGATGATAGACCCTCGTCACTTGTGAGGCCACGATGATAGACCCTCGTCACTTGTGAGGCCACGATGATAGACCCTCGTCACTTGAGAGGCCACGATGATAGACCCCCGTCACTTGTGAGGCCATGGTGATAAACCCTCGTCACCTGTGAGGCCATGGTGATAGACCCTCGTCACTTGTGAGGCCACGATGATAGACCCTCGTCACTTGTGAGGCCACGATGATAGACCCTCGTCACTTGTGAGGCCATGGTGATAGACCCTCGTCACCTGTGAGTCCATGGTGATAGACCCTTGTCGATTGTGAGGCCACGATGATAGACCCTCGTCACTTGTGAGGCCACGATGATAGACCCTCGTCACTTGTGAGGCCATGGTGATAGACCCTCGTCACCTGTGAGGCCATGGTGATAGACCCTCGTAACTTGTGAGGCCACGATGATAGACGCTCGTCACTTGTGAGTCCATGGTGATAGACCCTTGTCGATTGTGAGGCCACGATGAAAGACCTTCGTCACCTGTGAGGCCACGATGATAGACCCTCGTAACTTGCGAGTCCATGGTGATAGACCCTCGTCACTTGTGAGGCCATGGTGATAGACCTTCGTCACTTGTGAGGCCATGGTGATAAACCCTCGTCACTTGTGAGGCCACGATGATAGACCCTCGTCACTTGTGAGGCCATGGTGATAGACCCTCGTCACTTGTGAGGCCATGGTGATAGACCCTCGTCACTTGTGAGGCCACGATGATAGGCTTTCGTCACTTGTGAGGCCATGGTGATAGACCCTCGTCACTTGTGAGGTCACGATGATAGACCCTCGTCACTTGTGAGGCAACGATGATACACCCTCGTCACTTGTGAGGCCACGATGATAGACCCTCGTCACTTGTGAGGCCACGATGATAGGCCTTCGTCACTTGTGAGGCCATGGTGATAGACCCTCGTCACTTGTGAGGCCACGATGATAGACCCTCGTCACTTGTGAGGCCACGATGATAGACCCTCGTCACTTGTGAGGCCACGATGATAGACCCTCGTCACTGGTGAGGCCACGATGATAGACCCTCGTCACTTGTGAGTCCACGATGATAGACCCCCGTCACTTGTGAGGCCATGGTGATAGACCCTCGTCACTCGTGAGGCCATGGTGATAGACCCTCGTCACTTGTGAGGCCACGATGATAGACCCTCGTCACTTGTGAGGCCACGGTGATAGACCCTGGTCACTTGTGAGGCCACGATGATAGACCCTCGTCACTTGTGAGGCCACGATGATAGACCCTCGTCACTTGTGAGACCACGGTGATAGACCCTCGTCACTCGTGAGGCCACGGTGATAGACCCTCGTCACTCGTGAGGCCATGGTGATAGACCTAAAGTTTGTGGATTCCCGTCGATCTATTGAAACTTGATTCAACGCAGGAGCAGAAGCAGTTTGTTTACCTATAGGTTTTTATTACCTAACTTTATCTGTTCAAGTGACAATGGAATGATCTGCTGTATAAATCAATGATGTCATAGCAGATGGATTATGTAAACCACGAGTGCCGATTACTTTTCACATGACTTACATGACTATATTTTTATACGTTATGCGTAACGATTGCAACAAATAACAAACATTGAGGTAGACTAATAGTTGAAATGCAAAGATATGAATATCTTCTTCCGTGTAACACTCGATCTTCACTTTAATTATTTTGTTCTATTGCAATGACTTTGTGTCGAGTTCTATTTTATATTGTATTGCATGATAATCAACGTTGATTTGTATAATACTTTGATCCAGCCAATTCGGACAGCGCCTGCAGCAGCACGATCATAATGTAGCATAGAAATCCGTTGCTAGTGTATAGGACATCAGAGACACCCAAAACGACTGATTCATCTGACAGAGACAGAGAGAGACAGGCACAGAGACAGATAGACAGAGAGTGAGAGAAAGAGACATAGAGACAGACAGAGGGGCGGACCATTGTGTGATTCAGAAAGGCATAGGTGACTATGATTGAGGAAGGTTAAACTGTCAAACGCGACGAACTGCAAATAGATTTCTCAGATGAGAACGATACATATATATATATAGATATAATTATATATATATGCATAATATATATAATATATATTATATATAGTTTATGACTCGTGCAGTGGCCCAGTGCCATTCGATTTATTACCTGCAATGACGTCAATGTCTGAGAATTAAAAACTCTTGTGAATAATCAACGCTCCTGTTTAAAAACTCAGTGCAGGATTGTTCAAACTTTCTAGCCCTCCCCCCCACCCACTCTGTGAAGAACAAGGTTGGGGGGCGAAAGAGCGTCCGCAGGGTGATCGCCGAGGCGCGTAGCACTGAGCAATGAATGAGTTTGGGGATCTGCTTGGATGCTCTTGAACGTTTTATGAACTTCCTCATTGTATTTTTTAGCATTTTAGGCTGCCGTCTTAAGAGAATTGGTCCACTATTTCAGTGATGATAGTGTGGTCTAAGGTTTCAATAAATATAATTATAATTAGGCTACCGTAATAATTTCTTTATCCATCAAGTTTAGCCACTAAGTTCTGCTGGCATGCAGTGTCAAGATAATAATCTTGATGATTGCATCTTGACTTTGCAATGAATGATCAGAGCAACGGTAGACAGGGCCTACAATGCCCCCCACCCACACCATATACGAAGTATAGGCCTTGCAGAAGAACCAGCTGTCACTCGTGATCTCGTATACCTTAGATGTGGCTTAAGTATAGTGTTTGAGTTTGACTGAAGACAAAACTAGCAAACCAGACATTTCTTTCAATTAATCTAGCCTAAGGCTAAAAATACACTCAATTTCCAACGACGCCAACACTTCTTTGACGCAGTGCTAGAAAACAAGTGCCTGGACGTCCATTACCTTTCCAGTCTGTGCTGGACTAATTATAGTTGTGACAGGACGGCTTTGAGATGTGAAAATTACAGCCTGGACTTCGTCACGCTTCAAGCCCTGCATTGACGTCATAACACTCCAATGGCAAGTGGACCTCCTAAACAGATTGAATTCGAAGCAGAGACGTGTGCTTGATAAGACAACAAAATTTCCAAACTAAAATGAATATCGTGTTTGTGTGTCGTGTTCGGTATATAGGCCATAATTGCATAGCCTATAATGCTAGAATGTGTTTTTCAATTTTTCATAGAACTGTAATGGAACCGGTTTGAAGTCTAATAGGTTATTATAATGAAAAACTGCTGATAGGGTATAATTATATTTTATAAGTTGTTACACGTTGTTAGTCAGCTAATTTCATTGCTCAAGAAAATTCTGAATTGCTGACCAGAACACAATTAGCAAAAATTGCGTCAAATGGCGAACGAACGAAGCGGGAAGAACGATTTGAACAGATCCTTTCCTGATTCTTCCATATTCCTCCTCCAACACCGTTTCAACGTCATCCACCATGATAGCCGTCTGTCTAACTCATCGCCTGACTCTTCCGGATCTTGACCCGCTGCCTATCGATCGATTTTGCTTTGATTGAGCGCCTGTAAATAAGCTGGTTTCCGCGATTTGGCTTTTGTGGCGCTGTAGAAGTTCCGAGTTTACGATTACGATTACGATTACGAACTACTACTAAATTCGGAAGGCATTTAAAACTTATGTTGCTTTACTATTAGTATTGAAGGAACGAAACACAGGTTCGTTATAATAATATGAGCTAGAGAAGAGAGACAGATTATTATGTAAACGTGACCCGGTCCATACCAATAATTGCTTTCGGCAACTCATGACTATTCTGTTGCTCATGCACAATGCACATCGTGACAAGACAGGGCGACATGAACGCTCTTCGCCCCCTGTCTATACATGTAGGTGTGGTCCCGGTTCCGCTGCTGGTTTCAGTCTATTATTATAGCATAGCCACCGAAAAGACGACGACGATGACTACAGCATTCGTAATAATTATGTCTTTCGTCGTAAGACACGTATTATTTTGTCGGGGAGTTCCCTATAGGTCGTCGAGTCCTAACACCACTATGAGTTGATCAATAGGTGAAGGAAGGAAGGAAGGAAGGAAGGAAGGAAGGAAGGAAGGAAGGAAGGAAGGAAGGAAGGAAGGAAGGAAGGAAGGAAGAGAGGGAGGGAGGGAGGGAGGGAGGGAGGGAGGGAGGGAGGGAGGGAGGGAGGGAGGGAGGGAGGGAGGGAGGGAGGGAGGGAGGGAGGGAGGGAGGGAGGGAGGGAGGGAGGGAGGGAGGGAGGGAGGGAGGGAGGGAGGAAGGGAGGGAGGGAGGGAGGGAGGGAGGGAGGGAGGGAGGGAGGGAGGGAGTAAAAAGGGGAGAAAGAAGGAAGGAGAAGAAGAAAGGAAACAAGGAGAAAAGGAAAGAAGGGAGCCTCAGGGAGGAAGGGAGGAGAGAACAAACGGAGAATGAATGAAGAGAATGAATGAATGGAATGAATGAATGAATGAAGGGAATGAATGAAAGAATGAACGAATGAACGAACGAATGAATGAAAAAACAAGACGCATGAACAAAAAAATTATCTGTATTCAAACTGTGGCGCTTTGTATGCAAACCCTTCGGATGAAATTTCCCGCAAGCGATATTATAATCTGACTACAAGCGACGACTTGTAATCACTTAATTGGCGGAAGTTGTCTCCACTCGAGTCGACGTCTCTTCCAAGTCACATTATCAGTCTTCAGTTACAACTCAACAATGATTCACTCACTTCAGTCAGTGTAGCCAGTCAGCCAGTCAGCCAATCAGTCAGCCAGTCAGTTAGTCGGTCGGTCGGTCAGTCCGTCGGTCGGTCGGTCTTTCGTTCGTTCGTTCATTCATTCATTCATTCATTCATTTATTCTTTCATTCATTCAGTCAGTCAGTCAGCCAGCCGGCCAGTCAGCCAGCCAGCCAGTCATTCGACGTATAGGTCTGTCGGTCATTAGTTCATATGTAAGTTATGTCAGTGAGAAAAGGCTGGACTGGAAAGAACAGAATCGTCATCTGTCCTGTACATGAACAGAGTTCATTTAACGGCTCCATATACAAGAGCGCACGACGCCGTTGCCTGACCCAGAAACGAGGTCTAGGCTGTCACGAGAGGAGGAGGATCACTTACGACGACCACAGAGGTCATCCCCACCCCACCCCACACACCCCTCCCCGAATGACGTCAATTGGACCCCATTCAACTGCAATACGATCTCCCTTTCAACCAGTACGAACCAGTATGTACATTGTACAACGATAACGCCGCTTTATACGTGTACAATTGTACACAGCTAAACACAGTCTACAAGTATACATAAATAAAACGTATCTGTACATCAACGTCGATCTGTCTATATGTACGGATACATACATGTCCGTTCGAATAATACCAAGTGCACGCATGTGCGGCGTATTGTGCGCTTGGTTGGATGCACGCATTTGTATGCTTCTGCTCACGAATAGACCTTGCTCTCTTCATTCATTTATAGTGTAACGACAGAAGATTATATACTGACAAGTCTAATCATAGCAAACTTACGTAATTGCATTAGGAGAGAGCTCGATACACGTGCATTAATGTCACGAATTACATTAATTACATTCTACAACATCTATCTAGACACAAACATACATTTTACGTGTATACAATGAATATAAATTATATGCATGTATATAATGAACATATATTTTATGTATATACAATGAATATATATTTTTATGTAGGCCTAGGCCTTATGCATATAATGAATATATATTTTATGTATATACAATGAATATACATGTATGTATATAATGAATATAATATATATGTATATATATATACAAGCACGCAAACATAAAATGCGCGCGTACATGAAAGAGAATTCGGCCAATGTCCGCTGCAGTAACATATTCAACAAGTACCGATATGATTGATTATCAACGTCTGATAACGTGATGCCTAGTAGCATATACTAAGATATATACACACGCACGCACACGACTCTCTCTCTCTCTCTCTCTCTCTCTCTCTCTCTCTCTCTCTCTCTAAATATAATGTGTAATATATATATATATATATATATATATATATATATATATATATATGACATTGTATGTAGGCCTATATATTGTAAATATGCGCATGCAGAACAAGAGACAGTATAATATATTTATGACAGTCTATTCTTCAATCTGTATTCAAAGTGTCTGAGCGGGCGATAAGCTCGTGACCTATAAAAAGCGGCTCTGTTGATTGGTCGTCGTTTTGAGGCTTTCGTCCTATAAATATCTCGTCGCTGATAAAAGCTGATATCGATGATCATTCGTTGATTTTGCAGACGACGACGACAGTTCAACACGAGACGAACTTCATCATCATCATCATCCGTAGACTACAGTTGTCATTAGTTGACGAGAATCGATTTCCTTCACTGTTCGATATCTGAACATCGTAAGAAGACGAAGAAGAAGAATGGCGGACGTGACAACAGCAATCGATAAGATGTTCGATCAGATCGATGCTGATCACAGTGGATCGATCTGCAAGACAGAAATGGACATCGCCTTCAATCTGTTCGATACGGACGGTAGGCGAGAAAACGCTTTCTAATGATTCCTACATGTATGTTATTATCAGCTGCAGGTTGGTAAACATTGAGAGACCTGTGGTCTGTAGAGTGGAGAGACGCCTATTCAATGGCTGTGTGTGTGTGTGTGTGCGTGTGCGTGTGCGTGTGTGTGTGCGTGTGCGTGTGCGTGTGCGTGTGCGTGTGTGTGTGTGTGCGTGTGCGTGTGCGTGTGTGTGTGTGTGTGTGTGTGTGTCAATATGTGCACTCGGTTTGTCCGTTCTGTCTGTATGTATGTACGTGTATGTCTCTCTACTGTGGTGTACGTCTGTCTGTCTCTCTCTCTGTCTATCTGTATGTATACGTCTGTTCGTTCTGTCCCTATGCATAATGTGGTTGGACTGTCTGTCCGTCTCTTTCTATACATGTTTGTCTGTGTGTCTTTCCTCTTATGTCTTTTCACTGATTATAGAATCGTGGAGATTAGTGATTGCTTCCTAACAGTGATTAGTTGGATTCATTTGTATCAGAATCAAATATAGTTAATTATTTATTTATAATAAGTTAATAATTATTAAAACTTCTATTGCGCCGGTTTTTAATGCACAGAGCAGCAGTCGATGGCGTTCCAGATCCAATCCTTAATAATGATCATTGTTATAATAATGACGATTTTTCGCTCTCTGTTCCTTCGTTCTCGGTGTCACTCATTCACTCGCTCACTCAATACGTCTCTACATGTATCATGTATCATGTTCATCTGATTGCTCTGCTCCTACCTGCTGCTGCCTATCTCTATTTCGCCATGATTATTTGCCTCTCCCACTCACTCACTCACTCGCGCACTCACTCACTAACTCTCTCACTCACTCACTCACTCACTCACTCACTCACTCACTCACTCACTCACTCACTCACTCACTCACTCACTCACTCACTCTCTCACTCACTAACTCACTCACTAACTCACTCTCTCACTCACTCACTCTCTCACCCAGTCACTCACTCACCCAGTCACTCACCCAGTCACTCACCCAGTCACTCACCCAGTCACTCACCCAGTCACTCACCCAGTCACTCACCCAGTCACTCACCATTTCCTTCTCTCCGTCTCTCGCACAGTTATGGATTCTCTGTCCCCTTGTCTCCTCCAGCAAATAGGCACGATAGAAGCCAAGTTAGAAAGAGGTGCACACACATAGCTTGAGGGATTGAGACAAAGATACAAAGACAGAGAGACAGAGACACAGAGACACACACAGATACATGCAGTTTGTAAACGGAATCCCTGTAATCTCTCAATGTTCTTTTCTATAAATCTACAGAATTATTTCGCCAATATAATCAGGAAATTAATATTATTTATCTAGCGCCAAATACACATCTTAGCGAAGAGTTTTTATTTTGATTGGTTAGTCATTTTCAGCATGCAGGAAGAAGGAGTAGGGCAGGCATTCTGAGAAATCTAAAGCAATCAGTTAGGCCTATGTCTATTAGAAGGACCTCATGCGCGACACAACGGCCAATGCTGTGTCTCATAACATAGACCTCTATACAATGGATACAATTGACGCCCCATGTATAGGCTTTCTGTGTCCATCGGGTATTTTCAGATGAGTAATAATACTGGGGTACCCTGAAGGAGGAGTAGGAGAGTTGTTGCTGTTCTTACTCATCGACGTCTCAAGTGTTGTTGTTGTCGTCGTTGTTGTTGTTGTTTACTCATTTCACTCAACAGAAGTGGACCAAAGACACAAAAACTGGTCCAACAATACGAAGACAAAATAATTCTGAATTCATCCGAAATTTCACAGACTGAAACACGGGGACGGGCAGACAGACAGACAGACAGATAGACAAACAAGCAGGCATACAGGCAGACTGATGGATACATACAGTTCAAAGTTCTGTTGCAAACCTATAGGGCTCTCTATCAGCTGTATTGTAATTAGCGATAGGACTTTGATGCCAGATAAAGTATAGGCCATAATAGTTTAAATACGCGTGCAACCGTTTTGCCATCCGGTCACCCCGTGTTCGAACAATTTCTGACTTCTGAGTATAGTCTATACCCCTAGCACTTGACCCGTCCCAACTGTATACCTTGAAATCCTCTTCAGATAACCGACAGTGGCCTAAAGCCTAAACGGCTCTGAAGGCGATTTCATCCAGAATTTCCAATGTTACTTTTTTTATCTAAAATTTTAGAACGCATTGTTGCAAGCCAATTCATTGCATATTTGGACATGCATGGGTTACTCCCCTCTCAGCAATCGGGTTTCCGTTGAAATCATTCTACCGAAACTCTTTTGGTTCGCCTATTGTCTGATCTGTATGGCGCCATAGACCAGTCACTCTTTTAGATCTGTTTGACGTTTGTGCCCACATTTGATGCAGTTGATCACTCTATCCTGCTCCAACGTCTTTCTATTTCCTTTGGCTTGATTGCTGCTCCTTTAAAATGGCTTCGCTCTTATCTCTCTCGGCACCCTAACTGTGTGGTTTTGGGTGCCTCTAGGTCCTGCTGGGTCTCAGCTCCTTTTGGTGTGCCGCAGGGTTCAGTGTTGGGCTCTTTACTGGATGTCCTCTGTACAGCTGGTATTAGTTCCTTGTTGTCTACATGTGGCCTCCTGCACCAACTCTATGCTGATGACGTGCAGGCTTATGCTTTGCTGCTGATGCATTGTCCACTGTGTCCTTAATGTTCGATGCCATTGATGCTCTCTCATCATGGATGGCATCTAATCGTTTGCTACTGAATCCGTCTAAAACTCAGTTCATCTGGTTTGGTACTCGCAGGCAATTGGCGTTCATTGACCTGCACTTAATAGCAGCAACTCTCCCTGATATCTCGTTCTCTCTCACAGTGCGAGACCTTGGAATTACTTTGGACCAAGAGCTCAATTTCTCAAAGCATGTCAATCTGGTCACTCGTAGTTGCCAGCTTCGTCAAATCCGATTTGTCTCAAGATCACTCTCTCATAGTGCTACTATGACTCTCGTGCATGCTTTTGTCACCAGTAGCATTGATCAATGTAGTTCGGTACTTGTGGGTCTGCCACTTGGACTAATTGGGCGCCTTGAACGAGTTCTTAGTTCGGCTCCTCGCCTCATTGGCCGCATTCCTAAATATGCCTCCGTCTCTGCTTATAGGCCTATGCGTTACGTTCTTCGCTGGCTCCCTGTTTTACAGCGCATCTCCTACCGAGTTGCTGCACTTGTTTGGCGATGCCTTATTGATTGTGCTCCATCGTACCTGCATAGACTTTGTCGACATGTCTCTGACCTTGCAACCCGTCGAACGCCTCGCTTTGCGACAACGAGGAAGCTTTTGGTTCCTCGAACTCGCACTTTTACCAGACAGCGCCGAGCCTTTTCTACTGTGGTCCCGCTGTCTGGAATGGCCTCCCACTAACCTTGCGAATTATGCCTAGACTAAATTCACATGCTTTTATAAGTCGCTCAAATAATACTTTTTTAGCTGTGGCTGAACTGGGAGCGCCTCTGAGTAGTTTTCTTGAACAGGCGCTATATAAATTATCGAAATGAATGAATGAATCTATACCAGCTACGATTTTAGGTTTCCCCTTAATAGTTGAAACATTTTATTAGCAGCTGCATTGTAATGCTGGTTTTCAGTGGTTGATCTGAACAGCATATAATTATTATGGAATCTGTTGGATGTTGCAGGTAGCGGTGGAATCTCAGAATCGGAATGGGTAAAGGAGTGTGCCGCAAAGTTCCATGCCACTGAAGGACAGGCAAAGAGCGCATTCGGTAAGATCGGAAACGGAAACAACGAAATATCGAAGAGCTCATTCCAACAGCTCTTCACCGAAATGGACTCTGATGGTAGGACCGTCTGTCTGTCTGTCTGTCTGTCCATATATTGATATAGGTCATATATCCTATACTGTATACGTGCATGCATATATGTATTTATAATGTCTTGTATAATATGCTCTATGTATTTATATGTATTTATATAATCATGGATGGTCGCATGTATGATGTGTCTGTCTGTATGCGATACTATGTATGCATGTATCTTTTGTTGTCTGTCTGTCTATCTGGATCTCTCTATGTTTCTCCTTTCCTCTCTTCCGTGTCTGCTTGCCTGCCTGTCTGTCTTGTCTCGTCTGTTTTTGAATTGAACATTTTCTTTGAATCGATTAGACTTATTTAATTTACACATCTGTCCAGGTAATTCCGTTGGAAAGGTAAGTGGTGTCCAGGCACTTATTTTTCCACACTTTAAGCACTGGGACAGGGTAAGAGTTAATGAAAAGGAATGTCTTCAGTTTCGAATGAAAAGCCCGAGGTGTGATGGACAGAGGAGTCTGAGAAAGTTGATGATGTGTGATTATTATTGGCGGTGGAGGAACTAAAGGGGATTGGAATTCAGGAGGCAGATCATTCCAAAGGCGTGGTGCTGGGTTGGATAAATATTATGGCTCGGTTGGAGAACTTGAGATGACTTGTGACCTGCGGTCGAGAGAGAGTAAAACAGGCGGATGATCGGGTAGAACGGGTGTAGGCTGGATGCGCAAAGATGGGCTGTGAGCATTGTAAGGAGCTGTAGGTTAAGGAGAGAACTTTGAAGTGGATTCGCTCTGAGATTTTCAGCCAGTGAAGTGACTTGAGGATGGGGGTGATTCATTCATTCATTCATTCATTCATTCGGACATTTATATAGCGCTCCTTCAAGAAAAAACTACTCAGAGGCGCTCCCGACTCCAGCGCGCACAAAAAGAACAGTTTTAAGTTTAGTAAGGAAGGATCCTGGTAGAGTCCCAGGGTGTAGGCGTAGCTCAAAAGGAAGGCCATTCCAGACCACTGGTCCAACCACAGAAAAGGCTCGATTCTTCATGGTAGTAGTACGAGCAAAAGGAACTAAGAGGACTCCCCTATCAGCAGAGCGTAGCTGACGACGTCCTTGGATACCCAATGTAAAGCTGCATAGCTCACGGAGGTAAGTTGGGGCAAGGCCCTGACAACATCGCCATACCAATGCAGCTACCCTGAACTCGATACGCTGGCGAATAGGGAGCCAGTGAAGTACCTCAAGCATGTAGTTTGAGACATGATCATATTTAGGGATTTGCCCAATTAGGCGTGCAGCAGAGCGCAAGACCCGGTCAAGACAAGTCAAGCTGCTGGATGGGAGGCCAATGTAGAGTGAAGAGCAATAGTCGATGCGAGATGTGATGATGTCTGGGTGTTCTGGTGACGGCTCTAGCTAGAGAATTTTGTATCAGTGGGAGGCGATTAAGTTGTGTGGAATCAAGAATAGGGAGTTGCAATAGTCAAGCTTGAAGTGGACGAAGGACGTAGCAATGGTGGAAGAGCAGTGTTGAAATCAAGCATGTGTCGGAAGCGGCGCAGGTCACGGATGTGCATGAAGCAGGAACGTGATAGGTTAGAGATGTAGTTAGAGAAAAAGAGATGCGAATTAGTTATTAAGATTATTTAATATTAGACTATGTCACACAGTAAATGAACAATTGAGTCATTTGAATCGTCATGTAACAAACAATGATTATAAATAATTTTCTATTGCAGGCAATGGATCTATTTCAAAGGAGGAATTTCGATGCTACTGGACTCAGGTTCGATACTTGAATCTTCTCTAAGTTTATCGACTTCGTTCGCTAGGTGGCTAATGGTATTATTCAGAAGAAAGCTGCTTTCAACTTACGAGCATTTATATATATATATATATATATATATATATAATATATATTCATTTATATAATAATATTCGTTTATTCACTCCTGATTCGGCCAAGCCAGGAGTGGGAGGGGCTAACTTATTTTTCAACAGACCCGAGGCAAACAACACAACAGAAAGCGCCACTGGCAGCTAACAGAAAATTCAAATAAATTTTTGCCCTGAGCGAGGCTTGAACCCGGGTCGCGATAATGACTCTCTCCACTGAGCTACGGACCCCCCCTATAGCCCATGCACCTCAGAGCCTCATTGAATATACGGCGCTGTTTAGTGTTTATACCATCGCATCATAACCGAATATATTTCAGGACCTTTTAACGTGCAGTTGTACACAAAATGTGCAGTTGTGGAAGCATTTCTGTACAGTTAAAACTAGCAAAAAAGGTCATTGTCCTCCTATTGGAAGTATTTTGCCTTGGATGATGGGAAAGTGAAGGAGTTGTGCAGTTCTAAAAATTCCTTAAAAACAGCCCTGATATATTTATATTAGAGTGACTCGTAGACTACTCTGGCGATGCCAGTCCCACGCGTGTAAAAGTGAGGATGGAAACGCCAATAATATTCGTCATGAAGAAGCAACATATAGGCCGTCAGGGACGTCATTTCAGCTTTTTTCAGGGGGGGGCAAAAAAAATTTCGCGGGTCCAAACTCCACAAGCTTCGTAAATTCTGTATTTAGCCAACATGTGCAAAACTGTGCTTAAATGAGATGTTTTATTCATGCTCATATTTATTAAATCTACTTATAGGCCTTTTTGATTCAGTGATGAGGTATATTTTAAATGCCTATACTACTTTAAATAAACTATAATTAAATGTTTTGCACTTGTTATTATATACCGCTATATTATTTACCATTATATGATTATAATAATGGTATTATTTACTATGATAGGCCTATATGATAGTATCATATTAAAAGAGTAGGATTTATTGTTAATATTTGTACAAAAACTATTTTTATACAATTAAAATAACAGAAATAACCTTCACCCACAGAAAAATTTGAAACATTATAATGGCCATTGTTCCAGTTTACATTATTGTATTACATAGAATTGTATTACATAGACCGGGCTGGACCATTATAATCTACCATAATATTATTGATTATTATATAATTATAATGATATTACTTACTATAATAATAGTCTAATAGATGACATCATCATGAAATGGAAAATAATTTACTGTTAATACTTGCAAAAATAAAAAATTACCATTAAATGTCTTATCTCCACTATCCAGTGTAATCTTTCAAATTTCAAACTGTCAGATTTCAAAATGTTTTGCTCCTTGAGACACTTAGTAAAACAACATCATTATTACATATGCTTCCCAATTTTGGTATTTTGGCAATTCGTGCTTACTATGTATACCATGTTTAACCATTTCTACTAATTGTGTTGTCTTGAACAACAAGGGTAAGCTTATTCCAGTACAACAAAGTAAGCTTACATGTACATAATAATTATTATACTCCAGTCTGCTGCTGTTACTCATTGTAATAGTCCATTAGCAACAGAACAGAATTGCCTAACTTGATACACAAAGAAATTATTATTGCAATTATAATTACATTTTGATATTGATATATTAAACCGCTCTTTTTATCAGCACTGAAATAATATAGTGATTTTGTCAGGATAACATCCTACATGCTATGATTACAATGTGGAAGCTCAACAAGAATTTGCTATTATTTTTAGTGGACCTATATTTTTGAAGTCTTAGACCACTCTTAGCAGCACTCAAACAGAGCAATTTTGTTCAGACCATAGCCTAAAATGGTGTCATTGCACTGTGGAAATTCAAACAAATTTCTTGCAGGCAGGGGGCACATCCCCTCCCCAGGAGGGGCCAGATTAGACACTGCCTTAATTTGTCATTAATAACAATTCACATAGCAATATAGCATGCTGCATGCACTAAGTCTGCAATAAATATTTTTGCTTTTGGGTTAATGACTGTTATTATCTATGGCTATGCCTATGGGATCATTCAAGTGGTGGTCAATGGCTTGTGATCATATCAACCTGGAAAAGATATGACTGAAAAAAAGATTAAAATCCAAGATTTCATGTATAAAAAGTAACCTGCCTATAACCATTGCACTAAAAACAGTCAGTTTGTGTAAATTTCCAGTTCAATTGGATGTCACATAATAGGCCTACCGTGTGGAATGTGGATCGTTGTGAGTGTTTACAGGATGAACTCTCATTTCCTTTGGTCCTCTTCAGTTCTCAAGAAAGCCCAATCATCAGCTCTACTGACCGTCATTACATTGGTAATCCACACTCATACCTCTCCCCCAACTGATGCATGCAGTCAGCCCTTGTAATACATCTTTCTGCTGTGTTCTTTCAGAACTTCCCGCTCATTGTCCTTTGCCTGCTACTTGCCCTAGAGGTCGCCGGTGTTGGAGGCTGACGAATCCGCTCCATGTCTCGGTCAGACGGGGTGGGGTGCTCAGAGGGAGAATCATGCATCAGATGCCTGGCTGCTTCATGTTATAACTGGGTATTGGTCGGCTTGCAGTACATGTGTGGCTGACAGGACCCACACATCTGGTGACCTTATACTGACCTGGGACTTTATCTAGGGGGAACAAGCTGTATACGTCTTTGGAGTATCAGCCTGAGCTCATTCCCTATGCAGACAATATCACAATATACACATAAGTTGATACATGTATCTGTGGCTATGAACTGTGCACTGTGTGCAGCTTGAATCTGCCCGCACATACAAAACCACAGAGGTCATCGTGAAGGCACAGGCCTTTTGGAATTTTGAACAACGTGTGGAAAAATATGTCAAAATATGTCAATCGGTCAAATTCAGGGGGGGGGCAAATGCCCCCCTGCCCCCCCCAAATGACGTCCCTGTAGGCCGTCGTCTATTTAAGATAATTAATGTAGCCTAATGGTGAGGATAGTGTTGAGCACACTTCTGTATCATGGGACTGAGACGTGGCCAATGACGGTGGCAAATGGAAAGCGACTAGAGGCGGCACATCATAGATGGCCGAGACGAATATTACACATCTCATGGAGAAATAAGATAACAAACAAAAGCATCAAAGAAAGGACCGGACGGGAGAAAATGGAGATTAACGTCAGAAAGAGTCGACTAAAGTGGATGGGACATGTAGCAAGAATGGAACAAGAGAGAAGAGCAAAACAAACAGTCTGGACTCCGGAAGGAAGATGTGGTAGAGGAAGGCCAAGAAAGGACTGGATGGAGACTGTGCGAGAGGATCTGCAGGGGTTGGAGATGACATGGAACGATTCTGTTGAGATGCATGCGATGAACAGAGTAGAGAAACTGCATTACCCGATGTGCAGGTCAGCACGGGAAGAACTAAGGTCTAAGGTCTA
Organism: Lumbricus terrestris; assembly: GCA_949752735.1. Lineage (NCBI taxonomy): Eukaryota > Metazoa > Annelida > Clitellata > Crassiclitellata > Lumbricidae > Lumbricus > Lumbricus terrestris. The sequence goes on along the minus strand of OX457041.1, from coordinate 63,199,433 downwards.
ATGAGAATCGTTCAGATGTTTTCCAGCTATTACCGTCAACTGAATTTGTTGCCATAATTGAGCTGCTCTTCAAATGCTGCTACTGAACGTTGCTCAATAATGTTATTGTTAATGTTGTCGAATAATTTTGATGGCTTCTGCCTATGGCCTTACCTGAATTCTTGCATGGAAAGTTGTTTCTCTGTTTTCAGCTTTTGTCTGTCTGATTCTACGGCAACTGATTGGGCGCCAGACCTGACAAGGTACGGAGAGGGGACATATTCATCACTTTCTTTGCAGTCAGCTTCATAGGCTACAGATATTCGCCAGATGCCGGAACTGATGCCGGAATGACCTAAACTTTAGCTATTGGCCAAATTAATTAGAAGACCCTCCTATAAAAGGCTATCTATCTATCTATCTATCTATCTATCTATCTATCTATCTATCTATCTATCTATCTATCTATCTATCTATCTATCTATCTATCTATCTATCTATCGAGGAGGATGAGGAGAGGCAGGAGAAAATCCATCCATCCATCTGTTATCCATCTATCTTTTCTTCATCTTTATGCATTCTACAACTTGACCTCTTCCTTGTCCCTTCCATTTTGTATTTCCTTCCTCCCGAGCATTTCCGACTGCTCACTTCTTCTCCTATTTCTCCTTCTGCTCCTACTACGTCCTCTCCTTCTCTTAATTCTTCTCCTGCCTTTCCTCATCCTCCTTCTCGTCCGTTTCCTTATTCTCTTATCTCTCCTTGTCCTTATTTTTCTTCCTCTTCTTAACCTCCTCTATTTGTCTCGCCCCCTCCTTCCTATAATCCTCCTTCTTGCCCACCTTCTCCTCATTCTCCTCCCTTCTCCCTACTCGGTTCTAGGCTAAATTTCGGATTCCATTCCCAACGTAACATTTGTTAATGCTATCATCATTCGCTAAATCAAAATGAAAATTTTGTCAATTTTTTCTCTTTTAGAAAACGTCATCGAATGAAAGGAACGGAAAAATCTTTGTGACGAGACTCTTTTAGAAATATCGTTTATACAAATATCCTTCGTTATAGTAAAATGTTGTACACAGATTTATCCGCAGCAGCAGTAGACTTGCATTTCGTAAGGCATTTTAGGCTCGCAGAAAAAGTTAACAATGTTGATTGTTATTGTTAAGACTAAAATATTTACAATAAACAATGTTTTGACTCAATCCACAAAAAATTCCTACGACTGTGTATGGGGTAAACAAAAGAGTAGACAATGAAGATCGAGAATGGTGATGATTATGATGACGACTACGATGCTAATTGATGATGATTATGATGTCAACTGATGATGATGATGATGATGATGGAGGACCTTTGGAGGTGGTGGGGGTAGTGGAGATGGTGGTCGTGGTGGTGGTGGAGGTAATGATGCTGATATCATGATGATGATAATTACGATCGTAATCACGATGACGGTTTTAAGTTAGATGCGTTGTGAAAGGGATAATAAAATTATATTGAAAAGGACAATAATATAGATTGATTATAGATTAATTACAGACCCAACGTTTATACCGGCAGTTATTGAGAAACAGTTAAACCAACGGTAGAAGCAACTGTGAAGGCTAGGCCTACAACGCTGTCACGCTCTGACGCATCAACGGTTCATCGATCTGCACCGAATAATATTATTATTTATTATAGGTCTTGGTTGGCCGAACTAGGCCTATGGAACTCCGCCACTGGTTGCACCCGGCCAGTGCAAGTACCACGACTCGATAATTATTAGGAGGAGGGCGACACTAATCATCTTTGATATGGCCGTGTCTTTAAACTGTAACAAACAACTAGGCCTTTGTGTGGGTGTATGTGTGTACATGTGTGTCGATCCTTCTGTTTGTCTGCCTCCCTATTCATGCCTGCAGTCTCTCTATATCCTTGTTTGTCTGTGTTCTTCTCTGTGTCCGTCTATCTGTTCTTCTGTGTGTCCACTGTCCGTTCGCATATGTTCCTGCGTTTTCTTCCGTTTGACCATTATCAATCCTTGATCTTTCTTTCGTCTTCTTTGTCCCGTCCGCCTGTACAGCAGTGTTATTTAAGTTTCAATTTACTTTTAAGTTTCAGTCTTAGTTTTAGTTTTGTTTTAACTTTTCAGTTTAGTTTTAGTTTAAGTTTTCAGATCTTTTCAGTTTCAGTTTTAGTTTCAGTTTTCAGAACTTTTCAGTTTTAATTAAGTTTTTGTAAACCTTCAGCAGAAGGAATTGAATTTTTTATTAATGACATTCATTTTTATTAGCAAGAGCAAAAGATTTAGCTAAATTCATATTTTCATGTAATTGAGCTGCCGTTTGAAGCGGGGAACGGACATTAGCCCCCTCCACTACATGTTTAGTTTCAAAAACACTCATCGCTCTAGATGAAGGAACACTAATCCGATTTAATTTCAGAGCACTGAAACCTCACAAACTGAAAACTTTTTCAACATTTGCCTGCAATGCTGGTGCAGAAACTTAAATGAAACTTATTAATAGTCATTCTGTCCATACTGCTGAATTCTGTGTATGGCCAGTCAAAGGGAAATACTTTTTAAAAGTATTTTGAGTATAAGTATATTAATTCTTGATCACAAAAGTATTTAAAATACAGATAAAAACACTTTATTACAAAAGCATTAAAAATAGGCTACAAGCATCTGCACCGAATAATATTATTATTTATTATAGGTCTTGGTTGGCCGAACTAGGCCTATGGAACTCCGCCACTGGTTGCACCCGGCCAGTGCAAGTACCACGACTCGATAATTATTAGGAGGAGGGCGACACTAATCATCTTTGATATGGCCGTGTCTTTAAACTGTAACAAACAACTAGGCCTTTGTGTGGGTGTATGTGTGTACATGTGTGTCGATCCTTCTGTTTGTCTGCCTCCCTATTCATGCCTGCAGTCTCTCTATATCCTTGTTTGTCTGTGTTCTTCTCTGTGTCCGTCTATCTGTTCTTCTGTGTGTCCACTGTCCGTTCGCATATGTTCCTGCGTTTTCTTCCGTTTGACCATTATCAATCCTTGATCTTTCTTTCGTCTTCTTTGTCCCGTCCGCCTGTACAGCAGTGTTATTTAAGTTTCAATTTACTTTTAAGTTTCAGTCTTAGTTTTAGTTTTGTTTTAACTTTTCAGTTTAGTTTTAGTTTAAGTTTTCAGATCTTTTCAGTTTCAGTTTTAGTTTCAGTTTTCAGAACTTTTCAGTTTTAATTAAGTTTTTGTAAACCTTCAGCAGAAGGAATTGAATTTTTTATTAATGACATTCATTTTTATTAGCAAGAGCAAAAGATTTAGCTAAATTCATATTTTCATGTAATTGAGCTGCCGTTTGAAGCGGGGAACGGACATTAGCCCCCTCCACTACATGTTTAGTTTCAAAAACACTCATCGCTCTAGATGAAGGAACACTAATCCGATTTAATTTCAGAGCACTGAAACCTCACAAACTGAAAACTTTTTCAACATTTGCCTGCAATGCTGGTGCAGAAACTTAAATGAAACTTATTAATAGTCATTCTGTCCATACTGCTGAATTCTGTGTATGGCCAGTCAAAGGGAAATACTTTTTAAAAGTATTTTGAGTATAAGTATATTAATTCTTGATCACAAAAGTATTTAAAATACAGATAAAAACACTTTATTACAAAAGCATTAAAAATAGGCTACAAGCATAAAATACTTGGCTTAGAAAAATGTTTTAGATACTAATTAAAAAAAACTCTGTGCCAAACTATACGACAAAATTAGTAAGAAAGTCATAATAAATTGCACCTAAAATTCTTAACATAGAATTTTGAAGACCAACAGACATTTGATCTACCTAGTTCAGCATTCTTTGTGTCCACGTCTAATGTGTCTCATAGAATTAATTAGCCCATCATCACTGTCATCACAACCAACAAACACGTCGTCTATTTCCATCGTCATTAATTTTGTCCTATCTATAAACATCTTGATCCATAACATGCTTGATGTATCTAGCCTGTGTCCTATACCATGGACAAGTCCAATGAGGTGTCAAACATCAAACTGATTTCAAACATAATTATATGCTGGTCATTGATTCCTCATAGGTAGGCTATATCAAGATTGTGTATTGACATAACCTTGCATGTATATAGACATGTGCATGTGATCCGTAGGCAACTAGGCATGTGTATGATGTATCTATACAGGCTGAAGTTCAAATATTCATACTCTTCCCCTACAAGAACCATGCTTCACATACACCTGTAACTAACTTCGGTTGCCCCTTGGTCAGCGGTGCCCAGCCATCCGTAACAATGACTAATCAATGTCAGACTGTTTAACTGACCCATTGTTATCAAATTAATTATACACATCCTATCTTGTCACTGACCACAGGTCCACAGTCAATCTTTATGGTTGACTGCATTTTACAATAATAGACTGACCGCTATAGAGAAAGCGATAGAGAAAGGGTTAGACTGGATGTTTGCTTGACACATATTGCAGTCAGACATCTGCGCCATTCAGATCGTGCGCTGCTAACAGTAGCAAACATTTCCGCAATTTGGTCTGTGCACCACACAGAAATTAATTCAGTTTTCAACTTTCAAGTTTAGTTTTAGTTTTAAGTTTTAAACTTTTCAGTTTCGTTTTAGTTTCAGTTTTCAGAACTTTTCAGTTTTAGTTTTAGTCTCAGTTAACTCAAATGGAACTTTTCAGTTAACTTCAATCCAGTTTTAGTTTTAGTTAACTTGAATAACATTGGTACAGACTACAGAAGCTGTTGTAATTAATAATAATAATAATATTATTGTCAAAAAATAGATACCTCCCTCTTAAGTCTCCGATGATCTCCATCAAAGGCAGTGTGGCAAACGGTAGAACCCGGGTCCAAATGGGTCCGCACGACGCCTTGGTTGGCGCTGGTGCCTGGTGGGGATTGGGAAGGGGGTAGCTTACTAAGCTTAGAATCAAAGGTCCACTAACCGAACTGTTTTGCTTCTCTTTCCTGGCAGGGTGGGTAACCCGTGTTTATGCTCTAGAGGCATCTCTGGATGAATGTTTCCCCCAGAATTAACTTTCCCCAGAAAAATATAACAAATGATAATAGTTTTTCTATACTGCTGCGATATTATTTACTATTATAATATACGATACTATCATATTATAGTGAGTAGGGATACAAGTTACAACCCACTATTAATATATTTGTACAAGTATTAAACTTGCACAATGAAGACACTTCTCTCCAGTGTAACCTTTCAAATTTCAAAAATTAATCATCATTGCTACGGTGTACGGACATTTGAACGGTGGTCATTTGAACGGACGACACTTGAACGGCGACACTTTAACGGGCGATATTAGAACGCGCCGACAATAGAACAGGCGACACTTAACCGGAACGTCATATTAACGGCCGACTTATGAACAATTCACAAGATGCGGCGCTGTAGGCCTAGGCCTACACTATGCACGTAAGCCTATACTTTGAGTTTTGACTGAATGTTGGGCGCGACATTTGGTGACACTGAATATTAGAGAAAATTACAAAGTTTTACTGTTACTTTTAGGTGTGAAACATAGTTCTTGTTTTTACATGTGTTTTTACATTAATGCATGGATGTAGCCCCAAAAGGTCAAACGACGCTCATACCTCGAAATTATGATTATTTGAAAGAAAAACAATACAAGAGAGGCAGAATATCATGGCGATGTCGAATGTACAAAACGATTCAGATGCAAGACCCGACTTGTAACCGCAGACGACCAGATGGTCAGCGAAAGACAAATGGAACACACGCATTCTGGAAACTTTCGAAAGCAAGGAGAGCCACAGAGGAAATGAAGCAATAATTATAGTCGCCACTCGCCAGCTATGGCAAGTCAGAAATTTTGATATAGCCTAATTATTTAAACTCAGGTGTTAAATTTGTCACACAACCAGACATTGAATTTGGTAGGCCTACATGTCCAAGACAGTAAATGCTCGATTGCTCATAAAAATTAGCAAACTTTATCGATCAAGTGTCCTCCGATCATCTGTCGCCCGATCAACTGTCCAGCCGTTCAATAGTCTCGGCGGTCATCTGTCGCCCGTTCTACTGTCGCCGTTCTAGTGTCGCACGTTCTTTTGTCGTCCGTTCAAATGTCATGTAACCATTGCTACGGTACATGGCTTCCCAATTACGTAGTCAAGTCTTTCTTGCTTGGTTTGTGTGCCATTTGTAACAATTCCGCTAATAATAATGATTGTGTCCTGGTCAGCAATTCAGAACCCTCCTGAGCAGTGGCGTTAAACTTATTCAAGTGCAATCAAGTATACAATTTTACTGATGAAGGCAGTTATTAATCACTCTAGTCAATTAGACCCGAGACTTTAGTTTCACGGAAAAGAAAAAATTCATTCAGGCATTTGCATAAACAAAAAATAAAGATACAAGAATTCATAAAACATTTGACATAATGCTGGCTTATCAAGCAAACGACATTGCACTCTGACCTCAAACTTTTTGGAAGACCACCGTATTGACATCAAAGAAATCTGTTTACCTATGTTGTTCATGGAAATTGAATAAATTTTCTTGATATTATATTAATTTAAGAAAATTCTGGTTTGGTAGTATTGTGTGCAATCAAACTCAAAATTTGAAAATAAAAAAAGATTACGATGGATAGAGGGCACAACTCTCCCCAAACAAATTAGAATTAAAAACAAATTAAACACTGATTAAGGTTAAAGACCGTTGAGGCTATTTTTGGCGAGGGTCTTCAAAGGTCGCATCTATACTTCATAGACAAGAAATATTTGCCCAACGTGGGATTTGTAGGACTCACGATACTCACTCTTCCTCCTCATTCTCCTCTTTCATCCATCCACAGATGACGAATCATCTGCTCCACAGAAACAGGAGTGGCATTGCAATCATCATCATTTGTCGACGTCAACATTTGGTTTGGGGATACAACCGCTCTCTCCGTCTCCCATTTTCGTCAAGTTGAAAACAGCTACAATCAGGACTGGAATATGAGGAGGAAGGAGAGGAAGGTGAGGGATGTAGCAAAGTTACTCCCAGATGCTGCATTCTTATGCTCTATCGATGATCCATTGTCGATGCACTGATGTCATCTGTAAACCGTCCGCCCGAAATGGCATCGGAAGAACATAATTCAGTGGAAAGTGAAACTGGAAATGAATAATTATCAAAGAGATGACACAATCTCTTTAATTTTATCTCATCGTGAAGTGAAAACGAAAACCAAACTAGAAGGACTGAGTAGATCGTCAAATTGTATTGGCTGGAATTTTTCATTACTTAGATTTGGTCCATAATCACATTAAAGTTTCAGAAATGGTGCAGAACCTGGCAGGGTAATATGCCCTTTGGTCAACCACCTCAACCATCTGCTGGCTGGAAGTTCTCTTAATGACTAAAGGAGCTATATCAGTCTCAACTCAGAGGAACTTTTTGAAAGGTATATTAAATTCCCCCATGGCCAAAGGTATTGCCAGTCCCAAGCTTAAAGATGGAAGTAGGGCAACGTCATTGGCCCAGGCAGATATAATAAGTGTCTGATTCATTAGCCATTGCTAATCACACTTGGACAGAGAAAAGAACGAACGAATCTATAAGAATAGAGATATGATTGGAAAACGAAGAGTCGTTAAAACAACTCGGGACAAGATTGAAGCTAAGATTCTTCGGGCATGTAATGCGATCTGATGGTTTGGAGAAGGAAATGATGCTGGCTTGCGGTGAGGGAAGGAGAAGACTCGGCAGACCAAGGACGAAATGGATGGACGAGATACACTACATAACTGGCATGAATTTGAAAGAACTGAGGGACTTGTCTGCGAACAGAGAACAATGGAGAATGTGTGTCAGGACGATTGCTAGAGCTCTACGAGCTGACAGCACAAGGTGACAAGGTGAATCACACTTGACTTTGATGCACAAACATCATATTGATCATAAGATATCTTACAAGTGTTACCACCAGGATTTTACATTTCAATTTGAGAATGATCCTTGCAATTTCGTAATGACATGTATAGTTATATAAGCTATATTTAAATTTCAAGCTAAAGAAATGCTTTGACTGCTTTGTTTAATAAATGAATGCATTCTTAAATGTTGAGAAATCATGATTGCAATGTTAGCAGTCATCTGATGTGTTAGATCGGTAAAATATTCCAACGGACAGAATTGTTAGTACACAAGGAAGGATGGAGTTCCAATTCTCTGTTACTTATACATTGTGCTATCTTGATGAGACAATCTATGGTTTACAAATGAAGAAGTGGTTGATGCACTGAAGTGAATAAAATCTCATAGATGTCTCTTATTGGCTTCCTGTTTTAATGACAAAAATGACTCTACTAGTACACGGGGCTCCATTACTGAATTTATGGAGAGAACAGAGTCCAGGTCAAATGGATCGTGCGCTGTCATCCACCAAAACCCAGTCCACACAACGGTGTCTGGCTTCAAGTCACACTCACAAACATTTTCATGGCTATCAAAAACATATACCCATGGATCTTAAACTATAGTGCACGACAACTCTGTTGTTTATCTCAATTCAGAGCTCTTTCTATTTCAGTCTCAACAGATGAGAAAAGTAACGCTCCAGAGAAAGACCATTCCACCCAGCACCAGTCCAGTGACCTAGTTTCTCACAGTCTGCACACTACACATCACTCTACATGCTGTCCATTTCCGAAAAACAATAGTAAACAAAGTCCAGAGTTAAAAGCAGACTTCTCTAGCACAAGAAGCAATAGAACAACTGCAGTTATCATTTCAAAGATGGACATAATCTACAAAGAAGTCTCATAAAAAATATTATTTTTATATTATTTTCATTGTCACATGCAATGCACATTTGTAGAGTATTTGTAAGGAAACGCTGAGTCTACAATTTAGAACAACGACAGCATCGATTCACATTTCGGTGTGACATTGCGCGCGTTACAAATTTATTTAATAATAATCGAAAGACAGACCTTCTATTTACTAAACAAACACAAACTGACTCAGTAAGACTCAAAGGTCAGCTTTAACCGTTTAACTGTTTACTGCGATGGTTGGTGGACGACTGAAAACTGCAAAGCAGAAACATCTTCATGGCTGAAGAGGTCAAGAGGTCAAGAAGCTAGACAGACTTTGCAGCTCGTTCAATAAACTTTGCAAGTGTCACATCGCGATCAGAAAGTCCACTGACATCATGTGAACTCAGAGTCACCTGTAGCTGAAAACATAAAACATCTGCGACTCTAAGATGCCGGATGGTAATACATCATGGTCAAGTATGGTTATGGCCTAATGGTCAGGTCCGCAGAACATCTTAAATGTAATGTGATGGTAATACATGGTCTTATGGTTATGGCCTGCAAAAGACCTGTAAGGAAAAGAACTAATCCATACTCATTACTCACACAATAGTAACGTTACATTTTAATCTGCCACTGATAGCTATAGAACCAAGACACAGACATCTATCTTATTGCTTCCTTTGCAATCACGCTATCACTGTCTGTCTCTACCTGTCCGTCTCTTTCCATCTCTTTCTGGCTGTTGCTCCTGCTGTCTTTCTGCGTGTGTGTGCGTGTGTGTGTCTGCTTCTCCTTCCCTTGTGTTTTACTATATAAAAGATGTCTTAGTTTGATTAGAATAGGTGTCTTAATTTAGCACAGAAGACATTATCCAAATGCCATCTAGAGAAGTTAATGGACCAAAAATTATTCAACAAGTTGAACTCAATTCTGAATATAAGATGAAGCAAAATAACGTAGACTTGGATCACAGATCAGCAGAATATCACAATGTCTGCTTCAATCAGACAATCATCTCTATCTCAGTCAAACGATGAAAGGCTTGAACAAGAAATTCATTGACATAAAGACTAACAAAGACTATAAACAACATAGCAACATACTAAGAAAGAACATAAAACGTATACCACTGTTTTACCACAATTACAAAACTAAGTGAGCTGGGTCACAATTTGCCTACACAGCACACACATAGATGCCAATCAATTTGTCTGGATTACAATAACATGAAATATATTATGATGTTAGACAAACTGAATGCATCTTCATTAAGCACAGTGCTCAGTCTTCTACATCAAGTACAAAATGTTTCCCATGAGCACGAAATGCAGTGTTTCCAAACCTGTGTGGCACAACAATGTTTAAAGGTATCGTGAACCTGCCCACAGGTGCTGCGGATGGAAAATATTTCTGCAGATTTTCGGTCAAAAATGTCGAAACGACCGATTATTGCTGCCGACATCGTCCAAAACTATAAATTGGTAAATTGAAATTACCTTGTTGTAGACGTTAAACCATTCCGGATGGTGGTCCATCTTTTCGGCCTGCATAGCCACACGAGTCATCACACCAAACGCCTCAACAAACAAACAACGCAACCAATCAGATGAACGAAAGAAGATTCGCAAGCGAAGAATAAACCAAAGAATTGGCTCAAAATGTTTCAAGTCTTCTTTTTTCGGATGCTACAGAAATCGAAAGTTGTGATAGATTCTTGAAACCATTAAGCAATTCCTGAGATACGAATGCAAGTTTTCTTAGAGCAGTCTTTAAAGTCTAATTAGAATAGGTCCACCATAATTATGCTGGTCTTTGGAGGAACTCTATCAGTCAATTCCTTATTATCTTCATGATTTTGGTTTGTTAAGCAAATTGAAACCGATAAATTTCAAACCGATAAATTTTATTGCACAACCAATCAATTCTTCATTAATCTCTGAACCTCCACTTCATACCTATAAGGGAGAAACCATTTTATTCAACACCAGATGTTGTTGTTGGGTCTAGATGCAATGCCAAAGAGTATCCACGAGACTTGGAAATGTGTTCTTCATTTAAATTCATGATCTCGTAAAAAGGAGAAAATATTTCGCTACCTGATTGAAGTTCTTGAAGACAAACTCTTTGTAGATGGCATCCCTTCCATCCACTTCAGTCCATCCGGCCTCTTTCAAGTCCTTCAGTTTCGTCAGGCGCTCCTCTGCGCTCAGTTTCGCACCACGTGACGCTTCGCCAGCCTTTCAAAGAAATTAAATGCATCTCAAAACAACGAAACATTTTGTTGTTTAAAATGTGAAGACAGAACACTCTGTGAATCATAGAGCGAAGACATCGATTCAGATGTATATCATGCATAGGCAGCCCGGTAGAGTAATTGATAACACGCTAGCGTAGACCGCGAGAGGTAACGAGTTCGAGCCCCCATTGGGCGGATATGCTTTGTAGGTTGTTATTAGCACCGTGTATTGCAAGCTGTCTGTTCAGTCAGTTTAGTTAAGATATGTGTATTCTGTGATCTGCATTCTTGTGAATTGTTTAAACTGCATAATTGTACGCTGTAACCGGATGCGTAGTGTCAACCGGATTGTTGATTAAAGGATAAATTATACATATCATTCTGCCTACTGATACATCACGCATGTTGATACACACACGCACGCACACATTCACACATACACACACTAACTGATACACACGTGCACACACACACACACACACACACACTCATGCACGCACACATTCACACACACGCGCGCGCACACGAACGTGCATAAGAAACAAAACCCAATTTGCAGCTAAATCACAATTTACTTAAGTATAGTTTGTTGTGCTTACGAATTGCTAATAACAGAGTAGAAATTCGCATAAACCATTTCGCAGTCAGTGTCTTGCAGCACGTCACTCGACCAGGCCAGATTATTTAAGAGGCAAATTTCTGCAGAGCCATATGGATTAAAAATAGGTCACAAAGTTCTCAGCCTTTGTCAAGCCAGTCTCAAGCAGCACTATTTATAACAAGAACTATACTAGCCTACTGTAACATTGGTTTCACACCGGTCCGTAGTTTAATCCCGCATTGCAAAAAGAGAAATACTTCATGCCTGCCTATGAAAGGATTATCAGCTTTACACAGCAAAAAATCTCACCATTCTAGAAAAATGTCTCCGAATGCCAGAAACAAATAAAGGTGCAAACTTCATTTGAATTAGAATAAATAATTCCACAACAACAACAAGCATGTGGCTCAAGACACCAACGATTAGTATGCATAGAATGTGCCAGCCACCATATCAGTAAGTAAGTGAAGTCTAAGTAAGTAAGTAGGTATATTATTTAATGCCAGCTGCAATACCCGAACTCTGATGAACAAGTATTGTAGCGTTTTTGGAAACGCTACAAATCTTACTTACTTTTATCTATATTGCACATAACGCTTTTAACTAACTCTATGCTGCACCAGAGCGAGGCTGCAGACAATGCGCCAGACGCTCACGTGACCTCTTGGGTGACGTGGCGAAAGCGCGGGCGCCGCTGATAGGCCCAGAGCGGCACGTGACTCAAAACGGCGGTAAGCAGCCGTTTCTGATTGGCTGTTAGGACAGAGAGCTTCAGTTGACGAGAAGCCGTGGATCGGGTGAGGTCTGCGTAGAGAACGAGGCAGTAGGTCGAGTAGAAATTTTGATTTAAAACATAAATTTTAGCGTTGTAAGTTCTCGAAAACTTATCTAAATTAATAATATTAAGAAGAAACCGACCGATTGTAGCCTCCGGTGAAATGAAATCGTAGGAACGAGGGAACCGACGTGAAATACAGGAAAGTATTATAAATTAGAGTGACACGTGCTGAATCCATAAATGATTGAAGGTTGTAGACGCTATAAAATGTTAACATAGATAATATTGCATTTGATGTAGACAGTGAGGGTAAATCGAATTTGTATTACGAAACCTGAATACCTTGAAATGTTTAATAGAAATAGCGGCGCATTGGAAAGACCATTATAATATAGTAAACCAGTATGAAATACTGATTTCGATTAATTGCATTTCTTTTAATTAGTTAATGGCGTCACATTATTCTCTGTAATTAGACAAGAAACGGAAACATAGAGGTAATAACTTTGAATGCAGAAATAGAACTTTTAGTTGTTGAAAAGTACAAATGGTGTAGCGACGCTTTGCAAATATTGTAGCCCTTTTAGAAAGACATTGCAGTCACATTGTATTGAACTGACAGGTAGTGCAGAAAGAACTGAATCTGTGTAGATCATTGTGAATTGCATGCTATGTAAGTGCTAGTTAAGGAATAAATAAAGTGTTGTGCATCTAATCGAAATTGACGGTGGTTAAATGAGTGAAATGGAATTAGATGTGAACGGGGAAAGCCCCATGTTGTGTGTCATCCCTTCCAGTGGGGACGCCCCAGAGGAATCGTACGATTCAGAGGGAGGGCGGTCAGTTAGTAGCGTTGAGACGTTTGTAGAGCGCCCGACCGAAAAGACCAGGTACCTTCCACTGGACCTTCAGGAGTTCGAGTTTCTTTCACCCAAAGCTGCCGCTGGGCGAACGAACCCAGACGAGCACCGAAATGAGGGTGCTGTTGCCCGTCGACAAACAGCCGCTGAGATATGTCCTTTAGGCCCTGGTAACCGTGAAAGTATGGAACATAGACGTTCCTCCCTGTTGTCCACACCTGAAGTTCCCGAGTGTAGGTTCCTGTTGCCCCGGCAGTACGCCGCAGCGCTAGGGGGAAGCCTCGGAAGTGAGCAAGTAAGTGAGGCCACAATTGCACGAGCTCCTGCCCCTCTAGCGGCTAGGGCGGGCGTCACAAATGGTACCAGAAGTGGGGTGATTGTGGAACAAGGGGAACAGGTGGAACAGGTGGAACCAAGAAGGAAGGAAGGGACAAAATTTCCTGGAGATAGAACGAAGTGGGAAGAGGAAGAAATGACTTATTATGGCGCTAGACCAAAATGTCCTTCAGACTACCCTGTTGCAGATACAATTGATGCAAGTTTTGATTTTGAATTTGACATGCGAAAACTTGGAGGAAATAATTATGAAAGTGAACGTTCGGAGGTAACCGATTTGCGACCCTTGCATAATGTTCTGTTGCATCCTAATATGTTGAATTCGGGTAAAGGTTGTGCTGGGATCTTTGCTAACTCTGAGTGTATAGTTTCAGATATGGAGGATGGGGATTCGGCGCTGCCGAGGGAACGGGGACTCCCGACTTCGGATGCACATCCCGGGCACCCAACCCTCGTCCACCCTCGGGCTACCACCTTCCCGCCACCGCCTCCTTCGTCGCACCCCTTCGCCGTCCGAGTCCCTCCTGCTCCGACTCTGAATTCCCCTCCGCCTGCTGCTGTCAAGGTGGGAAGAAACACAATCGGTGCTGTCTTCGAGTCGAATCCTGGAGTGAGAACAGTCACCCCGGTCACAGCCTCGGTGTGCAAACTGTCCGCACCCTTCGTGTCGTCGACTCAGTCAATCATGTCGACCTTGTCCTCGTCGTTGAAACCACAGGTCACACAAAGTTCTGCATACCTGCCTCCGAACCCTGGCCCTCCCGCTCACCTGCCATGTTGTCGACCAACAACCGCTCTGTGGCATCCAGCTTCCGCCTACGACGAACGATTCTGGGTAACCACACGAGCAGCTCAGAACAACCTGGAAACGAAGTTCCATGTTGTGTCTACATCCGGGAGCGAAAACAGTCAGTTCCAGTTCGAACAGTATGCTGAACCACCTACAGCTGAACCTCACCCAACGATCCAAGGTCGTTTTCAGCCGAGTACGACTCCAACTTCGTCGGTCACTGTGCAGTCCCAAACACACGTGAGCAGAACTGTTGATTCGAAATCGAGACAGTATATGAAACTGGACAGGTACAATGGAAAGACATCCGTCGAAGCTTTCCTCAAGAAATTCGAGATCTGCGCGAACAGTAACGGCTGGACAGATGGGGAGAAATTCGCTCAGCTGACCTGTGCCTTGACAGAGCCAGCCGACCAACTGCTCTACGAGTTCGACTCCGAAACCATAGCATCCTGGTCTGACCTGGTTGATCGTCTACGCCTGCGGTATGGAAGCTCCGATCAAGCCGTCCTCTACCAGACCCAATTGAACACACGACGTCAAAAGGTGGGTGAAGATCTCAGCTCTGTAGTACGAGACATACGACGAATCATGATTCTCGCGTTCCCCGGTCCCACCTCGGTACACAGTGAAGTCATAGCTATTCGTGCTTTTCTCGACGCCTTGCGAGACAGAGACTTAGCCATGAAGGTTCGCGAGAGAGAACCTGCTACCTTGGACCAGGCTTACAAGACTGCCATGCGTTTAGAGGGTTACCGCCAAGCAGATGATAGTAACCCTGGCCGCGACGAACATCGACCTAGTCGTGTTAAAACTGTGACAGAAGTGGACTCTGCCCCTGCTGATAATCAGAGACAATTTCAAGAAACCGTACTGAGACAATTTGAACAGATAGAGATGAAAATAAGGTCACTAGAGCGTAGCAGTCCCGACCACCGACAATTTCGTCAATGGCGGCCCCAACGTCGAGCGGAGCCCCCATACCGACATCAGAGATCAGGCCGTCGCCAACCCCGACTTCCCTTGCACGAGCTACGTTGTTACGGGTGCTACCAGACCGGTCACCTCGTTCGCCGCTGTCCCACCCGCTACCGTGGCGAGGACCCAACAGAAAGAAGAGACCAACCTGCACAACACGGAGATGGGAACGTCCGACACGTCCCGGGGAGCACTGACGCCTACCTGGAAGTGATGGTAAACGGGAAACGTCGGGCGGCGCTGCTGGATTCCGGCTGCGAGGTGAATCTCTGCCCGGCTTCGCTAGTAAGGGACGACCAAATCCGGAATTCTCGACAACAACTTCACGCCGCCAATGGGTCCGCCATACAAGTGCTTGGTGAAACCCGACTCAAATTACAGATCGACGGACAACCGTTTGACATACCATGCTTAGTCACCGAACAAGTGTCTGAGCTCATCTTGGGTATGGCCTGGATGCGGGCCGAAAATGCCCTGTGGCACATGGGACAGAACTGGATTTTGGTAGGAGGTCGTCGTTTTGAAGTTCGCCGGAAACCCTATGGAGGAGCATGCCGTCGAGTCATAGTCTCCCGAGATACCTTAATTGCTCCGAACAGTGAAATGGATGTTGAAACTCATGTTGTGCTGACAAACATGAAACTATTGAAAAATCAGTGGGCGGTTAACCCTCAACTTCTAGAGACAGGTCTTATTCTGGCGGGTACCTTGCTACCGGATAGGAACTTTGACCTGCCACTCCGCGTGATGAACCCGACGAACAAAGCTGTATGGGTGAAGAAAGGAGTGCGGTGCACGGCTGAACCAGTTAGCGTCATGGGAGAAAATAGCTCCACCGAGGACAGTACGAGGTGCGCCGTTGTGACAGAGACACCAAGAGGATCTACCGAAAATGAAGTGAGAGAGGTGCTCTCCCCCTTGTGGGAGGGGGTAGCGTCGGACGTTCCACAAGAGACACAAGAAAGACTGAAGACCATCATCTGGGAGAACCAAAAAGCCTTCTCCGTAAACGAGTGGGACTTGGGTTTTACCGATGTGATCCAACACGAGATAGAAACCGGGAATGAGACTCCGGTGAGACAGCCACTTCGCCGACAACCACTGTCCTTACTTCCCGTCATCGATGAGCAAGTGGGTCAAATGTTACAACAGAGGCTGATAGAACCCTCCGCTTCCGCCTGGGCCAGTAATGTAGTCATGGTTAAAAAGAAGGACGGAACCCCGAGGTTCTGTGTTGACTATCGTGCGGTAAACACTAAAACTCGGAAGGATGCCTACCCCCTACCACTTATCAGCGAGAGCCTTGACACTCTGGCGGGAGCCAAGTGGTTCAGCACCTTTGACCTCCGTGCGGGCTATCATCAAGTCGCCGTCCATCCGAAAGATCGACCGAAAACAGCATTCATCACTAGACGGGGGAGCTTCCAATTCCGCGTGCTACCCTTCGGACTGTGCAATTCGCCGGCCACGTTCTCCAGAATGATGAATTTGGTCATGGCTGGATTGAACTTCGAAGTATGCCTCATTTATCTTGACGACATCATCGTTTTTGCGGAGGACCTCGAGACCCACTTGGCCAGGCTAACACAGGTGTTGGAGCGCTTGTCTAAAGTAGGACTGAAGCTGAAACCATCCAAATGCCATCTGTTACAACGCGAGGTGCTGTTCCTGGGACATGTGGTCAGCGAGCGAGGGATCATGACTGACCCAGAGAAGACTGCGGCGGTGAGAAACTGGCCAACCCCGACGAGTCTAAAAGAAGTTCGAGGTTTCATTGGGTTATGTTCTTACTATCGTAAATTCGTCCTTGACTTCTCGAAAATCGCCCAGCCTTTACACGCACTAACAAGGAAGGGATGTCGTTTCTATTGGTCCGGCGAATGCGAGGAAGCATTTACACAGCTGAAGCAACTCCTCACTGAAGCCCCTGTCCTGGCCCTTCCCACGGATGACGGGATGTATATCCTAGATACTGACGCTTCCGGAGACGCCATCGGAGCCGTTCTATCCCAAGTTCAAGGAGGACAAGAGCGGGTAGTCTGCTTTGGGAGTCGGCTCTGTTCGAAAGCGGAACAGAACTATGATGTGACGAGAAGAGAACTCCTCGCAATCATACATTTTCTGAAGACCTATCGACAGTACTTGCTGGGAAGGCGTTTCCTACTCAGGACTGACCATTCAGCACTACAATGGCTGCGGAGAACGCCCCTGCCGATCGGACAGCAGGCGAGGTGGCTGACCATTACCGAAGAATTCGAATTTGACATTCAACACCGAGCCGGGTCGGCGCATCAGAATGCAGATGCTATGTCCCGCCTTCCCCATCAGGTACAAGTCGTTCGAGAACTACGAGATATCGAACGGGAAAGGATGACCCTACCAGAAGATTGGAGCCAGACCACCTTACGAGACGAGCAACGAGCGGATGCTGACCTGGGTTGGGTGATCCAAAAGAAATATGACTCGAACGACCCACCTTCGTTCGCCGAGGTGAGGGATCGGAGTGGAACCGTAAAAACGTTAGTATCCCAATGGCCGCAACTAGAACTGAAAGAGGAACTGCTAGTCAGGGCTTGGCTCGATGCGGAAGACAGCAAGGTCGCCAACTACCAGTTAATTCCCCCGCCTCATCGCCGTTCGACTCTGATTCAACTGGCTCACGAAGGAATCACGGGAGGCCATATGGGCATCCGACGTACCCTGTCTCAGCTCCAGAAAAGAGCCTACTGGCCAGGGTGGAGGGAGGACGTCCGCGTGGCACTACGGCGATGCAACCCTTGCGCCCAGTACTTTAGAGGGAAACCGCCCAGGCAAGGACGATTGCAAACAATGACCGTTGGGGCACCCATGGAGTGCCTGGGAGTGGATATCACTGGGCCACACCCGACCTCCAGCACTGGATACCGCTACATACTGACCGCAGTCGACCATTTCTCACGTTGGGCTGAGGCTCATCCGATCCGCAACCAGGAAGCCGCCACTGTGGCACGAGTCCTCGTAAAAGAAGTATTCTGCCGTTTCGGTTGCCCCCGCCAGATTCTGACGGACCAAGGACCCTGTTTCGAAGCAACTCTGTTCAAAGATTTGTGCAGACTTCTCCAAATCGACAAAATCCGCACCTCACCCTACAAGCCGAGCACTAACGGTGCTGTCGAGAGATTCCACCGTACCCTGAATACCCTTCTGGGAAAGGTGGTAGCCCAAAACCAGCGGGATTGGGATGTGCATCTCCCCTACGTCCTCGCCGCCTATCGAGCCAGCGAGAGCGAAAGCACTGGCTTCACCCCGAATCGCCTTTTCCTGGCGAGAGAATTGTGCATGCCCATCGATCTAGTGCTTGGAGATGTGCAAATTATGAGTGCCATGTCGAATGTTGATGATTTTGTCGCTAGTCAAATGGAAAATGTACAAATAAACTTTGAACTGGCTCGAAAATTTATGCAGCGCCAAGCCACCACCCGGGAAGCACGGTATAATATGAGGGTCAGACCAGCTACCTTTGCCATGGGGTCCTGGGTCTGGTATTTTTACCCGCGACGACGGCCAGGGATCAAAGAAAAATGGAGTAAACTTTACACCGGACCGTATCGTGTCCTGGAACAACTGAGTCCGGTCCTTTATAAGGTCCAAAAGTCGGCAAGAGCCCAACCGAAACTAGTTTATGTCGATAAACTCAAGTTGTACAGCGGGGAGCCCCCTAAAGATTGGGACGTGAATCCGAGTCCCGATACCATTGGACCAGTTGACCTGGATACCCTGGCACAGGCCGAAACCCCTGCTGAAGAAGAGGCAGTGACCCCCCTGAGACCACATCGAACGATTGTGCCACCTCAGCGGTATAGGGAGTAATGTAGTGTAATGTGATGGCAACGTCGCGCAATGGCGACGAGTAGAGATTGTGGCGAGGATCCTAGGTTTTAGTTCCTTTGGATGAATAAAATGTTCAGTTTTTAACTTTGATCTAGGTTAGATCTTGGGGGTAGCTAAGAATTGTCTACTTGTGTGTTTTATTGCATTGTTGTTTTTATTGCCACAGAAGAAAGGCAAAATGTTGTGTTTGCATGTTGATTTTTTAAAGTTTGATGTGCATAACCTTGATTGCAGATTAGATTTTGAATCTAGAATGTGCTAGATTAGGAGCAAATTGCATTTGTGCATTGAGGGAAAAGCAATCTGCTAGAATTTGGTAATGAATGTGATACACTCTGTCCGTTGGTGGGAATGGATGTAAACTTGTTCCTGTGTGGAAATGATGGTGATATATTCTTTCCGTTGGTGGAAATGTGTGTACTTTGTCCTGTGTGGACTTCCTGTGTGGAAAGGTGACGTAGAGGTAACAGCGTAGGTCATGGAGTCAATCCGTCCTAGTGGTCATAGGTACGCTTCGCTAAGCGGTAAGGCCTTATGCAGCTGGTTCAAGCCTTGATGTAACGTGTGGTGCCTGTAATAATGTGTCAGCTACTGATGTTGATGATTTGTGCTTGCTGGTAGTTAACTTTGGGCTGGATACATAATAATGGAAGATGATGCATCTTTGGTTTAGCTGGCTTTTGGATAGAAAACTGCTTTAAGTCAAAATTGCCGTAGGTTTCGTGCTAGATAAGTTTGTCGTTAATGTTTGTAGTTAGTAACATGTTGATTGTGTTAGGATTATCTGTAGGATGTGGGGCCGAAGCATGATTGTATGGTTAGAGGACAATCTCTAGGTTTGTGGCTTCGCGCTGTTGATGAAATGGATTGTAGTGCATTGTTTACTGTAACTGTTTGCTGTGCATTACCTGAAACCTGGGAGGGAGGATAACCCGATAGCACCTGATAATGTGTAAGAGTATGGACAATAATTCTATTGGGATTCTCAACTTTGCTTTAGTTCAGAGACTTTGTGTCTGGTAGCTAGTGGTCCCGGTGTTCGTGGAAACAGAGACTGGTGATTAAACACCAATGGCCTGTATTCCGACGAGGATTGGTTAAGTCAGCTGTGTGCGGCTAGAACCGGTGGACGTAGATAAGTTAACCCTAGTGAGGTACGGGCTGGTCTCGTGGTATGCTTTCTTTGAATAGCCTGATACCTTGACCTAATATGCCTTTGCTGATTTGTGGTCTGCGTGGAGAAGGGAGCGAGAGTGAGTTGGGGACCTTCAATTTAAGTAGACGTCCCTCCTTCTTTTTGCTGGTGATTCCGAACAGATGGTTTCAGGGAAATTGCAAAGTAAGGATGTTACATGAGTGTAAACATTGCTCTGCAGTCGCGTTGAGAATTTAAGCAGCTGTGTTATTAGTGTTTAGTTAATATGAGTAAAACTGTGCTGAGATGCTATACTTTGTATGCCTGAACTGTTACAGCGAGTGTTGGTATGAGTTGGATTACTTGATTTCTCGTTTCGCGAATTAGGAACCCTGTTGGTTCGTAGAGTTTAAACGAGACATGTATCCGCAATATGCTGAGCGCAGTTTCTTATGCAGAATTGCATGCTTTCTGTTCAGACTGTTCTTAGTTAGTACTGCCTTTAGTATAGTTAATGATGACCTTGACTTAGCAACTCATGTGAAGCGGATTCAGCACGCGACCTCTGCTGAATTTTCCAGTAGTATGGAAAATTCGGGCTAAGTAGGAGGGAGTGTAGCGTTTTTGGAAACGCTACAAATCTTACTTACTTTTATCTATATTGCACATAACGCTTTTAACTAACTCTATGCTGCACCAGAGCGAGGTTGCAGACAATGCGCCAGACGCTCACGTGACCTCTTGGGTGACGTGGCGAAAGCGCGGGCGCCGCTGATAGGCCCAGAGCGGCACGTGACTCAAAACGGCGGTAAGCAGCCGTTTCTGATTGGCTGTTAGGACAGAGAGCTTCAGTTGACGAGAAGCCGTGGATCGGGTGAGGTCTGCGTAGAGAACGAGGCAGTAGGTCGAGTAGAAATTTTGATTTAAAACATAAATTTTAGCGTTGTAAGTTCTCGAAAACTTATCTAAATTAATAATATTAAGAAGAAACCGACCGATTGTAGCCTCCGGTGAAATGAAATCGTAGGAACGAGGGAACCGACGTGAAATACAGGAAAGTATTATAAATTAGAGTGACACGTGCTGAATCCATAAATGATTGAAGGTTGTAGACGCTATAAAATGTTAACATAGATAATATTGCATTTGATGTAGACAGTGAGGGTAAATCGAATTTGTATTACGAAACCTGAATACCTTGAAATGTTTAATAGAAATAGCGGCGCATTGGAAAGACCATTATAATATAGTAAACCAGTATGAAATACTGATTTCGATTAATTGCATTTCTTTTAATTAGTTAATGGCGTCACATTATTCTCTGTAATTAGACAAGAAACGGAAACATAGAGGTAATAACTTTGAATGCAGAAATAGAACTTTTAGTTGTTGAAAAGTACAAATGGTGTAGCGACGCTTTGCAAATATTGTAGCCCTTTTAGAAAGACATTGCAGTCACATTGTATTGAACTGACAGGTAGTGCAGAAAGAACTGAATCTGTGTAGATCATTGTGAATTGCATGCTATGTAAGTGCTAGTTAAGGAATAAATAAAGTGTTGTGCATCTAATCGAAATTGACGGTGGTTAAATGAGTGAAATGGAATTAGATGTGAACGGGGAAAGCCCCATGTTGTGTGTCATCCCTTCCAGTGGGGACGCCCCAGAGGAATCGTACGATTCAGAGGGAGGGCGGTCAGTTAGTAGCGTTGAGACGTTTGTAGAGCGCCCGACCGAAAAGACCAGGTACCTTCCACTGGACCTTCAGGAGTTCGAGTTTCTTTCACCCAAAGCTGCCGCTGGGCGAACGAACCCAGACGAGCACCGAAATGAGGGTGCTGTTGCCCGTCGACAAACAGCCGCTGAGATATGTCCTTTAGGCCCTGGTAACCGTGAAAGTATGGAACATAGACGTTCCTCCCTGTTGTCCACACCTGAAGTTCCCGAGTGTAGGTTCCTGTTGCCCCGGCAGTACGCCGCAGCGCTAGGGGGAAGCCTCGGAAGTGAGCAAGTAAGTGAGGCCACAATTGCACGAGCTCCTGCCCCTCTAGCGGCTAGGGCGGGCGTCACAGTATCTCATTATGTAAATTCACATAAGACATCGAAGACTATCAAGACTAAGCAAAGCCGTTCTACCCGATCATCCGCCTGCCTTACACTCTCTCGACCGCCGGTCACAAGTCATCTCAAGTTCTCCAACCGAGCCATATCCAACTCAACACCACGCCTTTGGAATGATCTGCCTGCTGAGTTCCGATCCTTTTCAGTTCCTACTCCATCATTACTAATCACACACCATCACCTTCCTCAGGCTCCTCTATCCATCACACCTCGGGCCTTTCACTCGAAACTAAAGACACTCCTGTTCAAGAACTCTTATCCTGTTTCACCTGATCCCCCACCCTCCAATTCCCGGCTCAGACGACACCCACCTTAGTAGCTGTTCCACACCTCTGATCATACAATACCTCGATCCGGACCACCATGGACTACTCTTACGGAAAACCCTTTTGACTCAACGCATTTGATCCTGATCCTATGGTAACTCGACCCGGACCCCACGGACTACTCTCACGGACAACCCTCTTAACTCAACGCAGCGCTCGTGAATAAGCCGGTGCCCCGCGCTTGGCTTTCCAGTGGCGCTTTAGAAATTAGGAGATTACGATTACGATTACGATTACGATTACGAAAGCAATTAGTACCGTATGTAAAGATGTTTCTAGTTCCTAATTCAGTGCTCATGAAGAAGCTGGTACCTCGATCGCGCTTGGCTTTTGAGTGGCGCTTTAGAAGTTTGGAAATGTTTTCCTCATCTGATTGTCTGCTCTTGGTAGCACCCGGTCATGGTGTTACAAGTTATTACCAGTTTGCTTCGCTGTAGGCAGCAACTAGAGGAGGATATATATATGACCTGGTCTTGTAAGATCAACCGAAAACAAACAGGTATCAACATGACAACATAGTTCTACACAAGTTGGAATATCACCCGGAAGATATCGTTGACTGATCTTCAGGATTTGGAGCGAATGGAGTCAATCTCTTGCTTTTTGTCCACCAACCCCCCTCCACCATGCTCCATGCAGGAGCTGCATAAAACATAGCTAGGTGACAGCGAGGTAAGGGGGGGCAATCCGGCCATGCCCCCCATTTAGAATTTTTTTAAATTTTTTCCCCACTTATTCTGGCCTGAAAAGTTTATTTGCCCCCCCCGTGAGTAGCTCCGTATGTCCAGTGTTTTGGGTGGTGGGGTGAATGGAGAAAGGTATCTTTTTGGGAAATTAATGGAGGCTGATGACTAAAAAAAAGGTCATCAGTTTTTTTCGGCGGATGGAAAAGGTGACCCCAAATTAAAAATTTTGGCCCGCCATCGAAAATTTCTGTATCCGCCCTTGGGCATAGGCGGATCCTGTTTCGTTCATTACCTGTAGCATATTATATACATGTAGCTACTTCTATCAGAAGATTACAAGATTCCAACTTTGATCTAATGCGTATATATTAGGCCTATATGGCCTATGCCTATCATGTGCCTATGCATGTTAAGAAGCCTAGCCCTAACTGTGAGCGTATACACCACAGACTTCTATGTGGAATAGGTCTACTCTCGGGCTATCAAGGCCCTTTCAAGGGGAGTGGCTGCCACTCCACAATGTTTTCCCGTAAAGGAAACTGGTTTCATATTGAATAAAATTTTGAGATTTTTAGGTATCCGTAGTGTGAGTCTTAATTACGCATTTTGAGATAAAGGGGTGATGTTATCGACCTACACCGTTCAAAGTTATGCCCGAAATAACCGAGGTACCAGAGGGTGGATACACCCCCCCCCCTATAGTTTATCGACTATTTCGTATTCGTAATTCTTTCTGGGACTGAAAGATAAACAAATTGAGCCATTCTTTAGAGGGAATAACGTAGGGTTGAATTTTCATGTTTTTAAATAAATTATGTCTTTTGAAAACCAGAAATGATAATACTAGATAGAAATGTGTGATAATGACGGATATATCTGCGTCACAAGTTCACAACGCAAACAGATATTTCTGAGTAAACGTTTGTCAGCAGTTGAAGAACTTATAATTATGCGCTGAAACAGATAGTGAAGGTCATTGATTTTTAGAAAGAATAATGCTATAGTGAAGATGACTGAGTAGTTTTGTAGCGTTTGTGGAAACGCTACAAATCTTACTTACTTTTTTCTATATTGCGCATAACGGTTTTAACTAATTCTATGCTGCGCCAGAGCGAGGCTGTAGACAATGCGCCAGATGGTCATGTGACCTTTTGGCTGACGTGGCGAAAGCGCGGGCGCCGCTGATAGGCCAAGAGCGGCGCGTGACCTAAAACGGCGGTAAGAAGCCGTTTCTGATTGGTTGTTGGGACAGAGAGCGTCAGTTGCCGAGAAGCCGTGGAACTGGAGGGACCTGCGTGAGGACGAGGCAACCGTTTTGAGTAGAAATTTGGTTTAAACTAGGATTTTGGGCATGTAAATTATGAGGAAACTCAACTAAATTAATAATTAAGAGAAAGAAACGACCGATTGTTGCCTCCGCTGGAAGGAAAACGTTGGAACAGGCAAACTCGCATGAAATTCAGGGAAGTACCAATAATTAGAGTGAAACGTGCTGAATCTGTAACCGATTGCAAGTTTAAGATGGCTGCCACATGTTAACATAGATAATATTGTATTTAATGTAGACCGGAGGATAAACTGGCACTGGTATTAGGCCTACGAAATTTGAATACATTGAAGTAGTTACTAAAAATAGCGGCGCACTGGAAAGATCGTGTAGTGTGGTAAATTAGTATGAAGTACTGAGGTTAATTAATTGCATCTTCTGTAATTAATTAATGGCGTTATTTGATTTCCTGTAGTAGTTAAGCAACCGTAAACATAAATTGTATTGTATTGTATAAAAACATTTATAAAGCGCCTCTACTAGGTTGAACCGTTCAGAGGCGCTCCCAGTGCGCAAGGCCACGAGAGAAGAAATAGGTTTTAAGAAAAGAAAATGAGGAGGAGGGATTACCTGTCAGAAGTTGAGATCGAGTAGAGGGAGAGAGCGTATTCCAAAGAGAAGGGCCAATTGATGTAAAGGAACGGGGCTGAGCCATAGCCGTTCTAGTAGGAGGTACTAGAAGTTCAAATCTGTCTAAAGAGCGGAGTGGACGATGTGAGGAGGCTGAAACTGGCCTGCGAATTCCATTGGTTAGATATTTTGGGGCAAGACCCCGTTGTGCTCTAGAGACCAAAATGAGAATTTTGAACTTAATGCGCGCAGTTAGAGGAAGCCAATGGAGCTGCTCAAACATAAAAGTAGAGATATGAGAGTAGCGTGGAAGGCGTGCAATTAATCGGGCAGCTGCGTTAAGGACCGACTGCAAAGGTGAGAGTCTAACCTTGGGAAGACCAATTAGAAGAGAATTACAGTAGTCAATTCTGGAGCAAATGAAAGCATGGACCAAAGCGGCAAAAACAGAAGGTGAAACAGAACGCCGAATTGCCCTTAGACGCCTTAAATGAAAATATGAAGAGCGTGTAAGATTAGATATATGGTCTTTAAATGAAAGGGAACTATCTAGAGTAACACCCAGATCACGAACAGTTGAGGAAAAGGTATAGTGAGGAAATAATTCAGAGAGCAGAACAAAATCAATTTTCAAAAGCTGCTGAGGTGTGCCGAACCAAATAAACTGCGTTTTGGAGGCATTAAGAGAGAGACGATTTGATGACATCCAGGAGTGTAGGGAATGTGAGAGAGACTGGATGCGTTCAACTAAAAGTAGCTGGGATGAAGGAGACCCATGGACATATGCTTGCACATCATCTGCAAAGAGATGACCGGCTGTTCCAGAGAGTGGGAAAAGAGAGGGGATGTCGGCCGTATATAGAATAAAGAGCAGAGGACCCAAGACAGAGCCCTGGGGAACTCCCAGCTTAACATGGATCCATTTGGTTCTGGATTCACCCGAGATAATCATGTGGGTACGGTCAGACAAATATGATCGGAACCAGCAGAGGGGCAGTCCCTGTAATCCATAAGAAGTCTCAAGACGCTAGAGAAGAATGTTGTGGTCAACCATATCAAAAGCTGCAGAAACATCATAAAGAGCAAGTAGTGAGAGTTCAGACCTGTCAACAGCAGAATAAATTTCAGAGAGAAGAGAGAGAGAAGAGCAGTTTCCGTTGAGTGATGAGCTCTAAAACCAGATTGATTTGGAGGAAGAAGACCAGATTGTCCAAGATAGGGGAGGAGCTGGAGGGAAACTAGGCGTTCAAGAGTCTTGGATAGGAACGATAGATTGGAGATAGGTCGGTAGTTTTGACAGAGGTTAGTATCAAGGTTAGGCTTTTTGAGTGAAGGAAAGACAAGAGCACGTTTCTGAGAGGATGGGATACAGCCTTCAGCTAATGACCTATTAAAAAGATAAACCAAAAAAGAAGCAAGGTCATCTAACATGTCACTTATAACAAAAGGGGGTAATGGGTCTAGTTCACATGATTTAAGATTAGCAGATTTTAACACTAGACGAAGTTCCAATTCCGAGATGGAACGGAAGCTATCAAATATAGTAGACGTTGATGAGAATGTCGGTGGAGGAGCATCAGCTGTCGAGGCGCGAAGCCGGTCAATCTTGGTTGTAAGCATTTCTTGAAATTCATCTGCAGTGAAGGATGGAATTTCAGTGGAACGAGAAGGATGGTAGTCTATCAGGATGCAGGAATTGAACTGTTAGATATTGAGTAATGCAAGTTGTGTAGTAACAATTCGTGAACACTGTCGACGCTTAGAAATACATAGGGATTGCAGAAAGGACTGTATCTGCTCAGGTCACTGCTAATTATATGTTAATTAAGTACTAGTTAATGAATAAATAAAGTGTTGCATATCTAATCAGAATCGAAGGTGATGAATTGAGTGAACTGAAATTAGATGTAAACAAGAATAGTCCCATGTCACGTGTCAACTTTTTAAGTGGGGACGCCCTAGAGGAATCGGACGATTCAGAAGGAGGGCGGTCAGGTAGTGGTGTGGAGACGTTTGTAGAGCGACCTATAGATAAGGCCACGTACAGCCCACTGAAGCTCCAGGAGTTTGATTGCCTTTCCCCAAAAGCTGCCGTTGGGCGAACGAACCCAGACGAGCACCGAAATGAGGGTGCTGTTGCCCGTCGACAAACAGCCACGGAGATATGTACTTCCGGCCCTGGTATCCGTGAAATCATGGAACTTAGACGTTTTCCCCTGTTACCCACACCTGAAGTCCCCGAGTGCTTGTTCCTGTCGCCCCGGCAGTACGCCGCAGCGCTAGAAGGGGGTGTTGGAAGTGAGCAAGTAAGTGAGGCCACAATTGCACGAGCTCCTGTCCCTCTAGCGGCTAGGGCGGGCGTTACAGTTTCTTGATGAGGCGCCATATAAATGCTCTGAATGAATGAGTGAAAGAAAGAATGACAGCAATGAATGAAGACTTTGCACCAGAGTAATGCCGTTCATGCTTAACGGACCAGTCAGAAGTCTTCCTCAGTTCACTGCAGCTGCTGCTAGGAAAGTGCGAAAGTGGACCATTTTCATACAGGTTGGTCAGGGTTGTTTTTAAGGAATTTTTAGAACTGCACAACCTCTTCTTTTCCCTACCATCCTCCATGGTAGGCCCTAAATTACTCATAATCGAATGACAAGGACCTTTTTTAGTTTTAACTGTACAGAAGTGCTTCTACAACTGCACAAAATCATTTAGAACTGCACATTTTGTGTACAACTGCACGTTAAAAAGCCCTGAGGTTGGCTACCGGTATGTGATAATATATGCTGTAAACAGTCGAGGCAGAATGCCAACAAAGTAGGCCTATATAGTAGTGATGCGAAGTGTGCAAGAAACGGTTTCCAGGACGCATTCGCACTAAGCAATAATATTACGAGAGAAATTTACCATAATTGCACGGATCACTGACATATTTGATTGCCGGGAGCAACGACATAATTTCTTGTTTCGTGTAAATTGTCGATAATATCTCCACGCCTTTTTGATATCAGTTGTGGACCTAGGTAGGCCAATGCAACCTTTTGACTAAATATTTGTATTGTTGCACATTAGGCAATAGGCTGTATTAAATGTAAAAAATATTCTTGTATACATAGATCATTTTAAAAGCAAACACAATCTTATATTTACTGATGCGACAAGTGCATTTTCTATGTGATGGACCGGTTCCCATGTTAAAAATTGCATAATTTCGAGTTGCATAAATATATTTTTGAATAAAATATACCATTTTTGTTAAGAAATGAATGCTAAAATTAATCAATTGCTTCCTCATGAGATTATGTCCAACCAAACACAAAATACGGGGTGGTAACCATCCCCTTGGTAGCCTGTGTCTCAAAAACCTTATTAGCCTGCATGGTTTAATGGATGAGTCTTGGCGAGTTGCCGAAAAGGTCCAGGATGTAGGGCTATAATAAGTAGTAGGCTAGCGATGCTATAAAGACGTGTTTCTTAGGTGCATACTTTCAAAATACTTAATACCATCTTATGACGCTCTAGTCAAAGAGGAAGTTTTTCACGAATTCGAACTTCTGCTAACCGCTCCCCTAGTAGGCCTAGAGCCTGTATTATTGTGCTTTGGTAGTTTGTGTAGGCTACGTATACGCAATAAAAAATCTCGAGAGGACGAACGGAAGTCATAAAACTAGCTTAGCTCGTGCGACAATCGGTGCTCTCTCCGCTACGGTGGATTTGAGCATAAAACGCCTACAGATATGCTTCCGTCCTCTCAAGCATTGACTGCAACGACAACAAAGCGTAAACTTAATAATAAAAATGTAACAAGCAACACGCAGCCTGGCCGCAGGTATAAGATTGACACGCACGAGCGATCGAATGCTTTGCCAGAACACGACTCAAGTCTGTCTTTTGATGACAGCTGTAGTAAGTTGCCTGCAGGCAAATCGATTCTACGTTATACGGTAATGGGACAGCCAATCTCGACTGGAACTGAAACTCCATAAGTAGGCCTACTGATTGTTTTTTTTCTGTCACTGTTTAAAGTTTATGTCTAAGCAATCGTCCCTCCACTCATCAACTGAACTTGGTAACATTTTTCAATGCGGCTCTTGTGTCATGGTAATTTATTTTGGATTTTTCTGTCTGCTGATGACTGAGAACTTTATGTTGACTTGAAGATGTCGTTGGCGATGATTTTGAACATTCTACGATGAAAGTGTCTCAAGTAAAAATATTATTCATCCTACTCTTTATCGTTACAGAACCCCCAAACTACTACAGCGCCCAATAAATCATGGAAAACATTTATTCACAAGCGAATCGGTGTCGCGATTATTTTGTGGGGTTCCCCCAAATGACACTAGCAATTCACCCACCCAAAATTATCAAAAATTTGCGAATTTGCTATTACCTTGCACAATGCATATACTGTAGGCTATTCAGTTAAAGTTTTTTTTATTTGTCGCATTTGTTATAGCGCCCCTTCAAGCTCATTACTCAGAGTCGGTCTCGGGGCAGATCGGAATTTCACGCTGAAGCGCACGAGTAGGCCTAATTGCAAGTGAATGGTTTGCTCAAGGTCCCTACGTGACGTCGTGAGGTCGATTCGAACCAGGAACAACACTCCTGTTCCAAAGCACCTAATCCACCACAACACCGCTGCGCCTCACGATTAGTCCTCCCTGTGCAAGTAGAGCGCTCGCCGATCAAACAATAGAAGCTAAGTGAGGCAGGACAGACTAAAGGACAAACAGACTGACAACATACAAGAGATACGTGCAGTAGGCCTACTTAGTCTGTTTGCATATGATCTGTACATAGTCCAATATGGAAGCCGAATTGTCTATTCATTGTAAATGTGTGTGTGTGTGTGTGTGTGTGTGTGTGTGTGTGTGTGTGTGTGTGTGTGTGTGTGTGTGTGTGTGTGTCCGCGTTTGAATCAACGCCACGTAATTTTATACGCACTTGGGCGTCGCTCTTAATTTATACATCCGCCACAGGTTACTCTCTCTCCTGCAGAACCATGGCCGACTATAACAGCGCCACACAGAAATGACTGCTGAGTGAAACGTCACTGAAACGGTTTGTATTTGCATGGGTGGGATAAGTCTTAATGCTTCGGTGTGTAGGAGGGTAGACGCGAGACAATGGGAAATGCATCAAGGTCTGCTATGGTTAGGCCTGATACTAAGACTCAATCTAAAGTTTATACATATCCGAAAAACGATTCTTGTGTCAATAAATGACTGCATTGGTTTTATCATCGAT
The DNA here is from genome assembly GCA_949752735.1 of Lumbricus terrestris. NCBI lineage: Eukaryota > Metazoa > Annelida > Clitellata > Crassiclitellata > Lumbricidae > Lumbricus > Lumbricus terrestris. The sequence goes on along the minus strand of OX457041.1, from coordinate 63,168,770 downwards.
TTCTGCAACTATCTTTCCTATTGATTGAAAAATAAAATAAAAATTGAACGACTGATGTGAGCTTTCTTCTACTAAGTCTCTGTTTTTGATACACAGGTCAACATCGCAGAACAGCTAAGATGAAGATGAACTCGTGGATGACTGTGATGGTTGGGTTGGTGGCAACACACGCACAGGATGCAGTCCAACCGTCTTCTCGTCTATGTTCGGACCAGTCTGTCCACTATTACAGGCTTACGGATAATTCTAGTTTCGTAATTTGCATGAATGTTCCTATCGAGCAATTCTGCATTCCAGCGGAGGCAAACGACTCGGAGAGACTCACGCTCCAGTTGACAGGCTGCTCCACACAGACGATGGACTGGATTCCCACTCGGCTTTTCCAGACAAACAACCGGATACGAAATCTCCGCATCTACGCTCCGGCGTTAGATAGTACTCATTCCATCCAGAGTTTAAAGAGCGACACATTCGAAAACCTTCAAGGACTCGTGGAACTGACGTTGGAAGGATTTAACTGGATTCGTCACGTTGACGCTGACGTATTTCGTCCACTCGTCAGTCTGAGGAAGCTCCGTCTGATTGGATTTGGTGGACAGTTTCTGACGTATGGTCAGTTGGGTGATGCTCTCTCGCGATTCTCAAACTCATCGCTGCAGGAAATCACGATGGACTACATCCACACGATAGCCAACAAAGAGAAAGTTCTTGATCTGAACCGTCTCTTCCATCTATTATCATACGAGAACATAACGTCTCTGGTAATAACCAACACAGACTTCAATGCTGTCACTGGCACGCTCTCCAGTGTCCTACCGTTCCTCAAGTACTTCGAGTGTAGCATGTATTGGCTGACTTATTCTGCGATGAACTTCGGCATCGATTCTCTCGTATTCCTCGAACACATCGAAGAAATTAACTACTCCTTCATACGCAGTAGGCGCAAGCGAAGGTCATCCGACCTTGACGGAATTTTAGCTGTGCTTGATCCTAAGATCATGGAGTACTACTCCACTTTGAAGCCATCACCGAATTGCTATTTTGAAAGAATTTTCAGATTCGGTTCCAAATTGAAACGATTGATCGTGAAAAACATGGATTTCTTTCTAAATCTGGAAAATGCCGATGTTTGCTATGACGAACGTACAGAAATAGAATACTTCGATTTCACTCGAAGCCCGTTTGGAACAGTTTCAGGCTGCATAAGAGGTGCCAAAAAACTGAGATTTTTTAATTTGCAGAGAGCGAGTATGAATTCCATATCGCACTCATTGTTTAATGAAATGCCAAATCTGGAGATTCTGCTCCTTGGAGAGAACAACATTGAGCAATCTGTTGCAGCAGATCAAAATGGAAGTCTCTTCAGGTTTCAGAATCTCAGTCTGCGCTCACTGGATCTATCTGGCTGTGGAATAAGTTGGATGCCACAGACGATGTTTTCTCAATTAAGTGCTCTTCAGTTCCTCAATCTGTCAAGAAACACAATCGAAACTTTCAAAGTGAAACTCCATCCTTCCGGAACTCTGTCTCTTCTAAATCTAAGTGACAATTCGATTCGAATGCTTTCCGCCGATATGATCTTTGAGTTGGAATCTCTTCAGAGCAACGGTGACAATGGAATAAAATTAACGATAGACCTCAGCAGGAATCCTTTGAGTTGTCTCTGTAATGCAACAGATTTTGTCGTTTGGTTGAAATCCACCAAGAAAGTCTCTTTCGAAAACATCGAGGAATACATGTGTCTACATCCGAATGGAAGTAAGGTGTTCGTCAACAGATTGAACATCACGGAACTTCTGAACGATTGTAAATCTCTGGGACAATTGCAAAGCACGTGTCCATGTGAAGATCTCGACTACAAACATCTCAGACAAATCTCGTTGTCCCTGACAGACGTCTACTGCACCTACGATAGTAAGCGTCTCAGCTACGCAGATCTCGTGGCAAACACCAACAAAACTCTTGACGAGTACTGGTGGTGTAAAGAGAAGCCTTTCTACACGAGTGCACGGTTCATCGTTCCACTGACCATTGGATTTCTGGTGCTCTTACTGTTGGCAATCGCACTCATCGTCATCTACAAAAAGCGATACACCCCATCGGACGTCGCCAGAATGATGCAATGTATGGACCTGCGACCTTACATCGTGCACTTCATCCGATACCTGTCCAATCATCCTGCCTACACGTCGGATAGCTACGAATTCGATGCCTTTGTCTACTTCCAGGATGACGACGGACCGTGGGTGCGTAGAGTCTTCCTGGAGAAAGTCCAGCACTTGAAGGTCATAACCCCGGATAATATAATTATCGGAGCATCGATGACTGATGCCATCTTGGACGGATGCAACAAATCTCGCGTCGTCATTCTCGTCTTGTCGCTGTCATTCAAGCGTGACAATTGGTGCCGTGAGGTCAGTCTGAGATCCTACACTTCGCATCCGGGTTCCGTGATACCTGTTGTGATCAATAACACCGATCTTTCCAAGTTCGATGGCGACCCGTTATTCGCCAATCTCATCGCAACACACAATCCCATCGATCTCTCATCGGGAAATTCAGTCGTCTGGACCGAACTAATATCAAGAATCGAGCAGAGTTATCATAATTCAAATGCTTCAAAGTAAATGTAGAGTTTTTTCAGAAGTTCTTAAATATATATATATTCATTCGTCTGGAGCGAATATATATATATATATACATATATATCTAATTAAATAATTTTATTCTTAAATCTTGCTTTAAGTTTTAACACAACATGGAGGATAAAATTTACGCATTGAAGATAATTATCAGCTGAAAGTTTCATTCAGATGACTTTACATTTTAGTGTGTTTTAAAAGCCAATGTTTACAGATGAGTTTTGTAGGCTACTTGCGTGACAACAAGTTTTGACTTTGAACCAATTGACCAGGTGGTCTTGGACAATGAACAATGGAACAATGATCAATAGAACAATAGCAAAGTATCATCATGTTTACGTGCTCTACGTAGTCGATGTAGCGTCTAATTGTGAGATGTTGAATAACTGTGGCTGACAATCTGGGGGAAGGGGGCGGTAGCGCAATGGATGTATAAAGCGGGAGGTAAAAAGCGAGTTCGAGCGTCGTTGGGCGGACATGCTTTGTAGGCTGCTATTATTGCAGGCTGTCTGTTCTGTTAGAATAGTTAAGATTAGTGTATTCTGTGATCTCCGTTCTTGTGAAATGTTTAAACTGCATAATTGTATGCTGTAACCGGTTGCGGTCTGTCAACCGGATTGTTAGTTAAAAGAAAAATTGTTATCATGACCTGTCAACACGTTTTATTTTCTGGGTTTCCTGTTCAGCTGCGGCTGAATGTCAACGTTCAAGTCTTGGTTACTTTCCCATGTCTTCTCATGATGTGCCAATGTTTGCATGTATGTAGTATGCTTGGGGGGTCCGGTAGCTCAGTGGATAGAGGGCGCTGGCCGTTAAACTGAGAGTCATCCCGCGACCCGGGTTCAAGCCTCACACAGGGCATTAATTTATTAAAGTTTCTGTTAGCTGCCATTGGCGCTTTGCTGTTGTGTTGTTTGACTCGGGATCTGCTAAAAGTAAAGATAGCCCCTCCCACTTCTGGCTTGGCCGATCAGGAGTGATCCAGTACTTAGGCCTTTAGTTAAGTTACCGAACCCACTGCTGTAAGCCGACCTGCGTGTCGCGCTATAGAGGGCTGTATTTCGTATAACCTGTACCTGCGGTGTGTCAGATTGAATCATTAAAAGGAATATTATATATATGCATGTTCGTGTGTAAGTATGTACGTATGCATGTTGTCATGTATATATGTACATGGCTTAAAATGTGGCTGGACGGTCATGGACGCCGTCCATGCACTTATTTTAAAATCTGAACGCCGTCCTGCCACTTATTGGCCAGCACAGCCTGGAAAGGTAAGGGTCGTCCAGGCACTTCTTTTGGAGAGGTAAGGGTCGTCCAGGCACTTCTTTTGGGAAGGTAAGGGGTGTCCAGGCACTTCTTTTGGAGAGGTAAGGGTCGTCCAGGCACTTCTTTTGGGAAGGTAAGGGGCGTCCAGGCACCTATTTTTCACACTTTAAGCACTGTATATATATATATATTATATATGTGTGTGTCTATGGACCTACTACCAAAGAATTCGCTTCGGCGCTGTTTTCTCTGTTGTCACTCTATACAGCCCATGTAGATGACAGTCATATAATTTTCAGCAAAGAAAAGGAAGTGAATTTTTGTTGTCAGCGATTACCCTGTGCCACAGGACTTGTAGTTGGAGGCTATCATAATCATTAGCAACCAATCTAAGTTTTAGCAATTCGGTTATCGAATCTTTCACGAGTCCCCGTTGAGAGCAGTCATTGAACATAGGCTGCTGTAATCTAATGTACAGACTGCAGGTTCTTAAGAGTCATTGGAACGTGCTCAATATAAAAATATAGATATTGCGCAATAATTTGAATGTTGGTCTTAAGACGCATAAATTCCTGTTTTAGGGCTTGAGAATGAACGCTGGGTTTGGCTTTAAAGTATAGCGCATCAGAAATTTTGAGTTTATGATTACGATTCGGATTCTTAAGATGCATGTGTCTATGAAACGATGCTACAGAACATGAATCGAAAAACTGAACTATTACAATTATTTATTTTAGTCACACCCCAAGCATTAGATATTACCCCAGATATTACTGAGAGGAGCACAGAACGTACACCATGCAGAATAGACTTAAAGTGTAGGTGTAGGGTACCTACAATGCATGTAACTCTCATCTGGTGGTGACCCTTTATTCAAAAGGGAAGTTTTGTTTCAGGTTTAACCTTTTCAAAGTCTGCTATTTTATTTGCTCTCAGCACTGTCAACAGCCAGTTGAAGTTCCGGACTACCTGGTACATTCAGCGACGGATTGACTCAAAAGACGCGGTCATCATTCACTCGTCACAGTTTGTGGTTGTGACAGAGAGCGCGGGCGCGATGTTGTGTGCGTGTGTGTGTGCGTGTATGCGTGTGCATGTGCGTGTATGCGTGTGCGTGTTAGTTAGAGTGTGCGTTAGAATGCTGCGTACATAATCGAAGAGTGAAAGGACAACGCGTCAATGCGTCATGGCAAGCAATAATTTGTGCGTTGCCTAGCCGTGTTGGCGGCTCTCGTAAACCTCACCTGCAGGGTAGAGCATTGACAAAACACGTCGTGACTTAATCAGGCCTAGATTCCCTAGAACATGCCAAGCATTGCGTAGTCACAAAGCATAACAGCATGTGGGGGAATTTATAATGCCGACACAGGCCTCAGCTGCTAGCCCGCATACTTAGAATGACTCACATTATTGGGTTAGTAATTGCCGTGAAGGTTTGTACGAAACACCGTGTGTGTGTTTTGTGGCTAAAGTTTTGTTGTTTTCACGAACATGTTTCGAAATCCTGTCGATGTGGTGCTGTCGAACTTTTTTCCGATCGCAGTTTGAAGATCAAAGTACGTTGGCCTACGTTGGCCTACGCTGACCTACGTTGACCTACGCTGACCTACGTTGGCCTACGTTGACCTACGCACAGGATTTGGTAGAAGAGTTCATCTCAACGAGCGTCAACTACAACAGAGGTATGACAACTGATTCGACTTTTCCAGCACCTTTTATCGTAATGACTGTAATGTATTGATTCGTCCATCAATAACTAAACTTATTTGTTATAATGTTCTTGCAGATTTGAATCGTATCTCTACTTCTACACACAAAAGAGGAATCTTAGGTTCAACTTGATTTCTGTGATCATTCAGTGTCTTAAGATGACGTTGCACATTAGGATGTATCTTCAGAGAAAAATAATTGCACTTCATCCAATATAGATCACGTAATACAAGTGGCACTTGATAATCATGTTGCATGGCTAATTGGCTATAACCGAATGTAGAATATGATTAAGGATGTGCATATACGATTGAAGTGTAGATTTAGATTTGCCGGTCGAGACCGTCTCAGCTCCAGTTCTGCAGTTTGACTGACTGATTGAGAGGGACGAGGAAGAGAAGGAGGATGAGAAGGAAGAGGAGGAAGAAAAGGAAGAGGAGGAGGAGAAGGAGGAAGAGAAGGAAGAGGAGGAGGAAGAGGAGGAAGAGAAGGAAGAGGAGGAGGAAGAGGAGGAAGAGAAGGAAGAGGAGAGAGAAAAGGAGGACGAGGAGGAGTACGATGTAACTCTAATGAGATGCTAGGTCAGCAATCGACAGCTGGAAAACGGACAAAGACGAACAAAGACAGACAATCAGACAAAGACAGGCACACACACAAGGGAGCGTAGGAAGACACACTTAGACATACTTAGACAGATTGACCATGCGTGTTAAGCCATTAAAATCAATGGTGAATATCTCACCTCATTTGCGTATCATGTGTCGCTGGCCAGAGCACATTCCTTCTTGCTTTGAATGCAAAGTATCAAAGGCAACGGCAAACAGTAGACATCGGGCAGTGTATTATGTAGAGCTGCTGCCCACAACAGTTTCAGATGACTACATGATCAATGGACTCAGATATTGATATGGCAACCGATCGAGTAAGAGTGAAAACAGAGAAACTATTTACAGAATGTTGGCCAAGTAGAAAAAGGAGCAGAGATATTGAAACAGATGCTGGGACAGACCAGATAAGACTGACAGAGAGAGATACACGCAACACAAGAGATCAATGAATCCGTACATAGTTGAACGTGCATTGCTAGTAGCCTATGCTATCATATGCACCAGATTGGTAGATCCGTCCGTTTGGATGAGAGGAGCACCAAGACCTCCTTTGAATAAGGTAAAGAAGGGTGGCCAAGAAATGTTTTGCTCTGATGATCTCATCTAAGCCAACTGAGTAATAATATAGGCTAATAATGTAGTATCCGTTCTGGAGCACGTACTGAAACATCAAGAGGTTTCAAAGGGCGTCCAGCTTCTGAGTTACAAAAGCTATTGCGTTGGCATCTCGGTTGAAATAAAATAAACTGATAAACACTGCTTTTGATGACTGTAAAGAGCTGATGACGTTAATTTTACCTTAATTTCTTTTCCCTTTTACTTTAAAACATTTAAGAACAGAAAATTGTATAAGAAATTCAAGGTTTATCTCACAAGTGTCCGTTTGCTCTTCTTCACAGGTAGTAGTTATATAAGGGCAGTAGAGCTTTGAGATCATGAGTTCTTGGCTCATGTTGACGTCTCTTTTGGTGACAGCACTGCAGGCACAAGATGCGAATCAACCTCCATTATGTTCGAATCAATATGTCAGTTACAACATTACGTCGGAAAACTCCAGCACAGTTACATGCTTGGTTGTTCCAATTGAGGAGTTCTGCATTCCACTCGAGGCAAACAACATGGAAAGCCTGATGCTCGATTTAACCAACTGCTATATTTTAGAGACAACTTCTATGATTCCCTCAGGGCTCTTCCAGAAAAACAACCAGATACGAAAGCTGCACATCTACGCCCCGTCGTCGTACGTTCGCATCATCGATAACTTATATAACCACACATTCGAAAACCTTCAAGGACTCGTGGAGTTGACGTTGGAAGGATTTGAACGTATTCACCAGTTGGATTCTGACGTATTTCGTCCACTCGTTCGTCTGAGGAAGCTCCGTCTGATTGGATTTGGTGGACAGTATCTGACGTATGGTCAGTTGGGTGTTGCTCTCTCGGGATTCTCAAACTCATCGCTTCAGGAAATCACAATGGACTCCATCCACACCGGCTCCAACCCAGAGAAGACTCTTCTGCTCAACAACCTTTTCCGTATTTCAGGCGTCAACATAACATCACTCGTATTGACCAACAACGACATAAATCTTGTCGTCGGCAAACTGTCCACCGTATTGCCGTACCTGAAGTACTTCGAATGTAGTGCGTACTATCTGACATTTGCAGCGACAAACTTCGGCCTTGATTCAGTTTTCTACCTCGAACACATCGAAGAAATCAGCTATTCCATAATAAAGAATTCCGGGAGACCAGATTCAATCTACCGAAGAAGTGCCGATGATCTTAAAGATGTGTTGGATCAAAAAATCTGGAGTTACTACTACGGTTTGAAACGTGATCCGAAATGCTTCTACGGGAAGGTGTTCATGTTTGGCCCGAAATTAAGACGATTTGTCGTAAGAAACATGAGGTTCTTTTACACAATCCCCACCGCCGATATCTGCTTTGACGAGAGTAGAGATATTAAATACCTCGACTTTTTCCAAAGTCCATTTAAAAAGATTTCAGGAACAATGCGAGGTTTACGAAACCTTACATTTCTCAATCTACAAGAAACGAGCATGAATTACATATCGTACTCATTGTTTAATGAAATGCCAAATCTAGAGATTCTGCTCCTAGGAGAGAACAACATTGGGCAATTTGTTGCATCAGATCGAAATGGAAGTCTCTTCAGGTTTCAGAATCTCAGTCTGCGCTCACTCGATCTATCTGGCTGTGGAATAAGTTGGATACCACAGACGATGTTTTCTCAATTAAATGCTCTTCAGTTCCTCAATCTGTCCAGAAACACAATCGAAACTTTCAAAGTGAAACTCCATCCTTCCGGAAACCTGTCTCTTCTAAATCTGAGTGACAATTCGATTCGAATGCTTTCCGCCGATATGATCTTTGAGTTGGAATCTCTCCAGAGCAGCGGTGACAATGGAACAAAATTAACGATCGACCTCAGCAGGAATCCTTTGAGTTGTCTCTGTAATGCAACAGATTTTGTCGTTTGGTTGAAATCCACCAAGAAAGTCTCTTTCGAAAACATCGAGGAATACATGTGTCTACATCCGAATGGAAGTAAGGTGATCGTCAACAGATTGAACATCACGGAACTTCTGAACGATTGTAAATCTCTGGAACAGTTGCAAAGCACGTGTCCATGTGAAGATCTCGACTACAGTCATCTGAGACAAATCTCGTTGTCCCTGACAGATGTCTACTGCACCTACGATAGTAAGCGTCTCAGCTACGCAGATCTCGTGGCAAACACCAACAAAACTCTTGAGTACTGGTGGTGTAAAGAGAAGCCTTTCTACACGAGTGCACGGTTCATCGTTCCACTGACCATTGGATTTCTGGTGCTCTTACTGTTGGCAATCGCACTCATCGTCATCTACAAAAAGCGATACACCCCATCGGACGTCGCCAGAATGATGCAATGTATGGACTTGCGACCTTACATCGTGCACTTCATCCGTTACCTGTCCAATCATCCTGCCTACACGTCGGATAGCTACGAATTCGATGCCTTTGTCTACTTCCAAGATGACGACGGACCGTGGGTACGTAGAGTCTTCCTGGAGAAAGTCCAGCACTTGAAGGTCATAACCCCGGATAATATAATTATCGGAGCATCGATGACTGATGCCATCTTGGACGGATGCAACAAATCTCGCGTCGTCATTCTCGTCTTGTCGCTGTCATTCAAGCGTGACAATTGGTGCCGTGAGGTCAGTCTGAGATCCTACACTTCGCATCCGGGTTCCGTGATACCTGTTGTGATCAACAACACCGACCTTTCCCAGTTCGATGGCGACCCGTTATTCGCAAATCTCATCGCAACACACAATCCCATCGATCTCTCATCGGGAAATTCAGTCGTCTGGAGCGAACTAATATCAAGAATCGAACATATCAAACAAAGCTCAAATGCTTCAAAGTAGCCTGACTGTAGAGTTTTGTCTGAAGTTTTTATACAGACCTATGTATAATTGCGGTGCTATATTTATCATTGACTGCGTCGTTTTAACATTACGCCCTGAGTGGGTCTGGAGCTCAACATAGATTTTGTGATGATATATTAACTGAAGTTTGTTATGTATAGTTGTATACAGCGACTCAGCATTTTACTCAATTCTAACAGACGGTTAATTTTTGCAAAGACATTCGCAAGTATACAAGCTTTAAACTAAAGCTATTTATTGTCGTCGAGCCAGGTAGTTTTCGACAGCGAACAATTGAACTTTGTTGCCTAATGCAATAATGAAGACAGTATCCTCGTTTTTACATTTCACGCGTCGTCTGAATGTCCATAGTGCTTAGCACAGGGCCGGATTAACCAGTATGCCATGTCTGCCATGGCGGCGGGCCCCCCGCCGTCAGAGGGTCCCCCGCGTCTGCAAAAAATAATTTTTATTGTGCATTTTCCCATTTATTCGAGGACAGTGCGTAAATTTACGTCCATTGGTCATTGTTTTCTTCTTTGGGCGAACAACAATTTTATTTATGTTGCCCTCTATATGTTTGTGTCAACTCTGATTTATGATTTTGTCGGTATTCCATTAATTTGGCCTACTTTTAAAATGGATAGGCCAGAGTTACAGACAGAGAGGGAGAGATCGGCCTTTTAAGAAGATATAGCCTACATGTAGAAGAACAGACAGACGGAGACAAAGATAGGCCTATAGTCATAGAGATTCGTTGAGCTAATTTAAACGTTAAACTCTGTTATGGTCTGCATGCCCATTCATGCCAAAGGTGTATCATATTATCTTTGGAACACAGTGTTTAATCTAGACGTCTCTGGGGGGGGGGGAAGTTCACCCCCAGGATTGACATTTCCCCCCCAGAAAAAGTTGACGAAACGTTATCGGTTTTTAGTTACTGTTTTCATCATTGTGTTACATGAAGTGTTATAATATACCGTGATATTATTTATTATTATATGATTACAGGGTGCGCCAAAAAAAAGTAATCCCCTACGGTTTTTAGCCCATATCTTGGCCAAACATACGAATTTTTAAATGAAACTTTACAGTCTTAAAGGCAATTTATATCTACGTACAATGGTCAAATTATAAAAAAATATTTCAAACGGAACAAAAGTTACACCACTTTTAGGGAGGCCACCCACCGTTTTTTGACGATTCAAAAACGAAGCGCAACAAAAATTAGGTTTTTTGCCAATATCTTGGCCAAAATTAAGAATATCGAAATAAAATTTTACAGGCTTAAAGACAATTCATATCTGCACATGGAGGTCAGATTCCATCAAAATATTTCAAACAGAACATAAGTTATACCACTTTTAGTGAGACCACCCCCGTTTCTTGACGATTCAAAGACGTAACGCAGCAAAAAGTAACAAAAACACGATTTTATTAAGTCTCATCTTAAATAATTGTTATCAAATAGCCTTGATATTGCCAGATGATCATTATTGTTACTATTTAAAAAAGAAACAGTGCACCAGCGTAGCTGCGCGCCACTGAGAAGTCACTTAGCAAGATGACGATCAAATTGGTAAATAAGGAATCTATCAGCTTAATCAACAGGTCCATCAAGAACTTTGCAAAGAGACTCAAAAGAAGTTTTGGCACGGGTGGTGGGCGCATTGAACGCAAGTTGTGAAGCACTGCCAAGGTCATTTGACAACAATGTGAACCATATTCGGTATAATCATAGGATTTAAACTACTAAACTGAACAATAATTATAATCTATTGAATTGAGGTTAACTAAGTTTGAATTATATCTAGTCGATAAGAGGCACGAATGGACACGTGGGCCTGTGGAGTGTGGTGACGGAAGGTAATGGTAAATTAGGGGCCCCCCTGAAAATATGGCGGCGGGCCCCCGAGGGGTTAATCCGGGCCTGGCTTAGCATAGATGCTGGATGACTGTGGCTGACATATCGTCATAATATATTCTCTGCTATCATGGGCGCCCGCAGAAATTTTTGCAGGGGGGGCAAAATTTTTAAGTTGGTCACGATTAAATTTCCTAGTCGCAAGAGCTTAAAAATTGCAAAGCTGGAAAGTGAGAATATGGGTATTTTTGGTGTAGACCTATATCATTTTCAATATGAATAGTTTTCTTAGAGCGAAGAAATTTATTAAAAATCTAAAGTAGAATGTTAAAAAGTAGGTTTTTGAAGGGGCGTTATATAATGAATGAATGAATAAATGAACGAAAAACAGGTATCAGTTTTTAAGGGGCAAGTACGTGCTCCATTAAGTTACTTCTATATTTTAATCGTAATTTCTAAACTTCTAAAGTGCCACTCCAAAGTCAATTGTAGGGCACCAGCTTATTCAGAAGCGCTGCATCGAGTCATCAGGCTGTTCAAAGGGCTGTCAAGAAAGAGGTCCGAGTCCTGTATCCAGAGGGTCAGATGTTATTGCATTTGTCGTTTAGGAAGGTGGAGGATCCCGAGGATCAGAATAATGGGGTATCAACTCTTTTGAACAGAGGAGATGTTGGTTTGGGGAGAAAATCTCGAGGCCTGATAACCAGAGCCAATTATCCAAGTTTCTCCACAGCTTGACCTACCTAAATTCTCTTTTGGTAGTATGCAAAATGGACAAAATGCAGCCTGACTTAAAGCAGACTTGATTCCATATATAACGCTGGTGATTATGTAGATCTCCATTACTTAATTTCAATGGGCTGTTGATAAATTTCAGATTTTTACATTAGTGTAATTTATTGATAATTAATTTTTGCGTAGTTGTGAAAAATTGCATTATCCTACAGCGAGATTCCAGACAAGTAGGCCATAATCGATAGGAATACTATTTGTATGGGCACCCACGGGAGGGTTAAAAGTCATTGTTACCGTTTTCAGTAAGAGCTTGAAAAAATGCAAGGCAGAAAATAATTTAAGAGCTTCTTTATTTCTAAAGAGATTTTATTACTTAAATTTCTGACTTTCACTGAAGTGTATCATTCGTAACATTAGTATTTCAATGGGAAGAAATTTCATGAACCTCAAAAGTAGTAGTTAGAAAAATATGTTTCAGTTTTCCAGGGGGCAAGTGCCCCCCTTGCCCCTATGTGCGGGCGCCCATGTCTGCTATTATATTATTTGGGTTCCCTGCTCTAATTTAGTAACCACGCAGTTACAAGTGAATGGCCGGGTTCAAAGTTTGTCTACTTTTTGTTTGTCCTCTCTATGCAAATACCAGCGTTTATACCCGTCTTCGCTGGGGTTTTCTCTCAGACAGACGTGTGTTTTCGCTATTCATATTTATTTTTAACCCATCTTATTCAGTCCTCCCTCCTGCCTGACCTGCATCGCCCTCCCTCCTGCCTGACCTGCATCGCCCTCCCTCCTGCCTGACCTGCATCGCCCTCCCTCCTGCCTGACCTGCATTGCCCTCCCTCCCAGGTTAAACGACGTTGACATTTTTCAAATTGCAGCAACTGTTGAGTGACGCTAGAATCGTAATCTCGAAATTATTTCTACGGCACCTAAAAAAGCCAAGTCTCGGGAACCAGCTTATTCACAGAAGTCAATACTGTCGTTGTCTGATCTTCTATTTAAACCGCTCTTCAAATTTCTACTATATAAGTTTACACTTATACAGTGCTTTTTCGCCAATAAGGTGCCGCAACTAAAAAATGGAATTGCTTGCAGAACATACGAACTGCTGAAAAAGTGCAGGAACGCCGTATATATGCCGGGAGATAAAAACACTGACTGCAAAATTAATAGCCTAGGTACATGTATATAATAGAGGTCTATATTATAGGTCTATATACCCAGGCTATTGTATTATACCCACCCCACCACCTATACTAGCTGAATTACCCGGCGTTGCCCGGGAAATTTAGGATTCGTCCAGCTCCGAACCAATCTCCTACTTCCCTACATCCACTTGACCCCATCCGCACTCCTACTGCCCACTCACCTTTTTTCCCACCCCACCACACCTCATCCCGCCTCACCCCACCACACTCCGACCTCCACCGGTACGCCACCCGTGAAATTTGGTTTTTCGGGAAAATTTCCTCCTCACCCTCCACCCCCCACCCCCCACCCCATCTCCACCCTACTCCACCACACTCTGACCTCCACCGGTACGCCAGCCGTGAAATTTTGGGGAGAAATCTCCTCCCCACCCCACCACCCACCCCCGCCCACAACCCCACGCCCCCACCCGACCCCTCACCCACTCCCAACCCCCACCCCACCCACCACACTCCGACCTTCACCCGTGAAATTTGGTTTTTCGGAAAACTTCTTCCTCCACCAACCCCCACCTCATACCCCACTCCGTATACCCACCCCACATACCCATCACCCCAAGTACTAGGCACATGTAGGCATGCTATAGCTGGATCGTTAGCTAAGTGAGTAGGTAGTCTTGATGCTCGTTTTCACTTGTGTGTGAATGAGGGGAGATGAAGAATTTATTAAGGAACTAAGATTTTGTAGATAGGTTGACACGTGTGATTACACATGATACATGATTACACATGATACATGATTACACATGATACATGATTACACATGATACATGATTACACATGATACATGATTACACATGATACATGATTACACATGATACATGATTACACATGATACATGATTACACATGATACATGATTACACATGTGATCTTGCGTTGGTATTGTGGTTCAGGTTCCTACGCATCAACGACGTCTTCGCAATTGAGTCAATGAACGTCGTTTCCTTGCAAACAAGTCTATTCTTAGAATAAGGGGAAATCCGCTGAACGGCGGCCAGCCATAATGCATAACATTGTCACACGAGTCACACGACTAGCACTTTTTTTACTCAGTTCACGTCCTCTATACTCCATAGTCACCTGTGTTTGGTTGATCATAACAAATGCTGTATACATAATCGTTAAAGGCTCACGTATTCCTACTATCGGAGAGAGAGACACACACACACACACACACACAGAGGGAGAGATACAGACATACAGACAGAGACAGAGACAGAGGCAGAGACAGTGACAGAGACAGAGGGAGAGATATACAGACAGACAGAGATAGTAACAGACAGACAGAGAAAGACAGAGACAGAGAGGTTGGGAGGTTGGGTGGTAGGTGTTTGTTTCTTCGTGTCTCTCGAGTAGCCTACACCGTAGACCAAACGATACTCCAACCCATGCATGCAGCTCGTTGCTCGTTTCAAAAGCCTCTGATCTTTTGTTGAGTATCAACAAAAGATTAAGGCAATAAGTGGCAAGACGTTTTGCATGAGAATTGAAAGCGATCGGTGTAGGCTGTATAGTTGGCACTTGGCAGTGCGTAGCCTATACGATATTGTAGCAACAGATTTCAGCAGAATAATATAAATATTGTGTGAGTGTCAGCATACTATAAACTATAGGTCAACGCAGTCTTGCAAACTGATATTATTGCCAGCCGATGACGACCATGGTTTCAGTTGCCTCAACGTTTCTACTCATTTCTTCGCTTGTTTTGATGATTTCCACTGTTTACACAACTGAATTGGCAAACAAGACTGACGATTGTATACAACCGATCTTCAGTCATTTATCCGGTGATTCTGGTCACGTGACCTGTTCGAATGCTGGAAACATGTTTTCCTGTCTTCCACCGGAAGTCAACAACGTCTCTCAACTGACGATCGACCTCGATGGCTGCCATCTTGGAATTGCTTTGCGGCTCCACTTCTTCCCAGTTGGACTCTTCGATGTCAATAACAGAATAACGGTTCTTCGCGTGTATTCTCCGGTAGAAGAAAAGCAGAGGGCTGCTAGGAGTGGCATCGAGAAGATCAAGAACGGAACATTCGAGAACCTCTATGGCTTGGAAGAACTGCACCTGGAAGGATTCCAGTCAGTTCGTGTTCTTGAGTCCGAAGTGTTTCGTCCTCTTGTGGGACTTCGATCTCTCACGTTCGTTGGCTTTGGAGCCGATTACCTGACGTATCTGGATCTAGGAGTGGCGCTGACGCAGCTCTCTGGGTCTCAGCTGGAACGAATCACTTTCGATGCGATACATTCAAGCAGCAACAATGAGAAGGAACTCAACCTGGAGGAACTATTCCAGTTATCCGATGTTCGTATCACAAGTCTGGAGTTCGTAAACAACGATATCAACATCGTGAGAGGAAGACTGTCAACGTTTCTGCCACATCTGAAGTCCGTCACTGTCTCTGCCTACTGGGTTTATGCCTACGCAACGATCAACTTCGGAATTGATTCTTTCGTTTTACTCGAAAGTCTCGAATCTCTACAGTTCGCTTTCGTCGAACGGAACTCTGGAAGTACGTCATCGCGCGGTGACGTCGTCATTCGATGGCCACCGGAACCGGAAACGATATGCGTCAAGTGCATGCTGGAAATCCAGATCCTGGACTACTTCTTGAGCCTGAGTACGTCTCCGGATTGCTACTTCAACAGAACGGCGGTGATTAGTCGTCGCTTACGAAGCATCACAGTTCGTGGGATGGACTTCTTTCGAGACGAACGAATGGTGGACGTGTGTTTGAATGAGGAGAACAGTTTGGAATACCTGGATCTGACAGGATCAAGGATTGCAGCGCTCGAAGGAACGGTTCGTGGTCTGAAGAGGTTACGTTACCTGAGTCTATGTGACGTGGGTTTAACGCATTTGTCGGACGCCCTGTTCCGCGACATGCCTGAAATTGAGGTGCTGCTCTTAAGTGGCAACGATTTAGATGCGACGTTCAGTGGAAATTCAAGTCTGTTTACTAATCTCACACTGAAAACTCTCGACGTGTCTAGCTCGAGACTAACCTTTATTCCTCGAACAATGTTTTCATCGTTGGCAAGTATTCAGTTTCTTAACCTGTCACAAAATAAAATCGAAACCATTGAGGTGGAACTTATGGGGTGCGGAAACCTGTCTCTACTAAATCTAAGTGACAATTCGATACGAGTGCTTTCCGCGGATATCATCTTTGAGTTGGAATCTCTCCAGAGCAGCGGTGACAATGGAACAAAATTAACGATCGACCTCAACAGGAATCCTTTGAGTTGTCTCTGTAATGCAACAGATTTTGTCGTTTGGTTGAAATCCACCAAGAAAGTCTCTTTCGAAAACATCGAGGAATACATGTGTCTACATCCGAATGGAAGTAAGGTGAGCATCAACAGATTGAACATCACGGAACTTCTGAACGATTGTAAATCTCTGGGACAATTGCAAAGCACGTGTCCATGTGAAGATCTCGACTACAAACATCTGAGACAAATCTCGTTGTCCCTGACAGACGTCTACTGCACCTACGATAGTAAGCGTCTCAGCTACGCAGATCTCGTGGCAAACACGAGCAAAACTCTTGAAGAGCACTGGTGGTGTAGAGGCGTCGTAACCAGAGAGAATCCCTTCTTTAAAAGTCCCGGATTCATCGCTCCAACCACAATCGTTTTCCTTGCTCTACTTGCCATATCTGTCGGTCTTTTCATAATTTATCGCAGACGTTGTTTCTGTGGCGCTGATGCCGATCTGTTGCTCCCTGATGATCTGGATCTTCCACTTTCAGACGAGGTTCAATGCGAATACGATTTCGATGCATTCCTCTGCGCTCACAGTGATGACCGGCTGTGGGTGGAGACCGCCGTGCGTCGAAGGCTGAACCACCTGCGAGTGATCACTCAAGAGGACTTTCTTCCCGGAAGTGCCATCGTTGATGCCATCATCGACAGTTTAGACAAGAGTCGAGTCATTGTCTTTGTCTTGTCGTCTTCGTTCATGCGAGACGGGTGGTGCCGGGAGGCGGTGCTCAGAGCTTTCTCGACACGTCGTCGAGCAATTCGATCAGTCATTCTAGATGACGATTTAATAGTCAACGATATTCAAAATGATAATCTCTTGAAGCATCTGTCAAATACCAATTTCCCTCTACGACTGAGCGATTATGAATCGGAGGAAACGTTCTATGAAGATCTCGTCAATCGAATTCTCCAATGCTCATGAAACAGCCTTAGCCAAGTCGATGTCATCAAATTCTTCTTTTCTCGTGTCTTTAAATATAATTTTTATTCAGTTTTGCTACAGATCACAACATCTGAATAATATTATTGCGTTGGTTCTTTCATATTCAGTCGCTAGGAGACTCGGTGAAGTAATAAAATTATGTCTCAGTCAGTCGCTAGGCGACGGCAGTATTTTCATAAAGCGAAGCAAAAATCATGTAACGTAATTTTCTGGTAATGTATAATTACATCTTCGAAAATTTTCAATGGCGAGGCTAATATTATAATTATCGCAAGACTTGCCATTGCCACTGCCATTGTCATTGTCACGAAATTGAGTATCCCCCGTATTAATTGTATCCCCCCAAATTAAAAAGGTCAAAAAAAACGCTTATGCGTGTATTTATTTTTGCAAATTAATTTTCATCTGCTTTGTTTTGAACAATGACACAAACAGGTAGGCTATGTTTATTCCTACTAGATAATTTGTTTTGTCCTGTTTTTAGAGCACTTAAAACATTTAAAAACACTTAAGAACACTCAGAGTCACTAAATAAATTTAAGTTGCCTTTATCTGAACATTGCTTAGGACACTTAAGACAATTAGAGTCATTTTAAATTTTGATTAGAGCATAAATTTTTCAAAAAAGGGAATAGAGTGGTTTATCCCCCGGATAGTATAGACCGGTTAATTCCATCCGTGGGGATAGATTAATTCATCCCCCAGGATAGCTTTCAGGGGGGATACTCCGTTTCGTGTCACAATTTCAATTGCCATTGCCATTGCCATTGCCGTTGCTACTGCCATTGCCGTTGCCATTGCCACTGCCATGCCATTGCCATTGACGTTACCATTGTCATTGCCGTAACCCAGTTTAAACCAGCCCTTTTTTGTAATTGATCTAGGCTATTACAAAAACGGTCTGGCCTAAACTGAGCAAGACCGATCTTTCATCAATTGACCTACAAGAATTCGGCAGTGACATATAGTCGACTGGTTGAGTCTGAAATAAACTATAGTTTAAATTAAATTGGTCTTTAGACCTATTAGTCAGTCTCGGATAGAATGGCTTTGGAGTCTAATCTATAACAAACTCGTCGGGTCATAGAGTAGATGAGATCGGTGGTTTGTATGCTGAATGGGTGAGACTAAAACTGGTGAATTTTTACTTTTTTTCATTCTTTCAGCTCACCTCAAAATCAAAATGCCAGTGCGCCATGGTATTAAGCTTATAATTGCGACTCCGTGACTACTGTGGCCCGTCGATCGGTGGCAGAGAGGAATTCTATTTATATGACATTGTTAATAATTATGCAGATAATATTGTTAAGACGGGAAGACCAGAGTGATCGATTAACTAACAACTGTAGGCAGCGAATGCATTGTCGCCACAATCGATCAATATTCAATATTCAATATTCAATATTCAATATACAAATATTCAGTATACAAATATTCAATATTCAATATTCAATATTCAAATATTCAATATTCAATATTCAATATTCGATATTCATTATTCGATATTCAATATTCAATATTCAATATTCAATATTCATTATTCAATATTCAGTATTCAATATTAGATATTCGATATTCGATATTCGATAATCAATATTCAAATATTCAATATTCAATATTCTATATTCAATATTCAATATTCAATATTCGATATTCAATATTCAATATTCAATATTCGATATTCATTATTCGATATTCAATATTCAATATTCAATATTCATTATTCAATATTCAGTATTCAATATTAGATATTCGATATTCGATAATCAATATTCAATATTCATTATTCAATATTCAATATTAAATATTCTTTATTCAATGTTTATTATTCAATATTCAATATTCAATATTTCTGCTGCATGGATCTCTGCGTATTAAAACACAAATAATAGCCTTAAGCGTTAACATGGTCATGTGACAGAATATATCTAGGCCAGTTAGAGAATGTAAACCATGAACTGCTTTTATATTCAGTCAAGTTAGACTTTCGTATTATGGTTATAAAAAATAACGCTCTGGCTAGACTCACAGTCCCCACTTAGTCCGGACAGCGCCGAACCTTTTCTGTTGTTGGTCCCGCTATCTGGAATGGCCTCCCACTAACCTTGCGACTTATGCCTAGTCTAAATTCTCTTGCATTTTTAAGTATCTCAAATCCTATTTTTTTAGCTGTGGCTGGGCTGGGAGCGCCTCTGAGTAGGTTTCTTGAAGAGGCGCTATATAAATTCTCGAAATGAATGAATGAATGAATGAACAAGCTACATGATAATAATATTAGTTTTCAGTCCCATGCATGATTAAAATGACAGCAGGGTTCATAATTAGCTCTCGTCTGCTTCTGGCTCATAATTGTTGGTCTCCTAATCTGACGTTTCGTAATCGTAATCTCCAAACTTCCAAAGCGCTTCTCAAAAGCCAAGCACGGGGCACCAGCGTATTCACAAGCGTTGCGTTGAGTCACAAGATTGCTCGTATTGCAGTGGTCTCAAGGATGCCATAAGATGAGAAGGAAGTGGAGCAGAGGTTTGTATTCATACTTTTATGACTAACCTCCTGAATGCTTAGAATAGCCTAATAATAGCCCTTGTATAATAATATTATTATTTTCATTATTCATACAATAATTAATTCGACAGTTCTTCAGAAGACATGCGCATTAATGACAAAGCTTCGTATTTGCCTATAATAATAATAGGCCTAGCTATGCTCTGGTTTTCGGGTTCACAGGTTCACATGTGGTTCGAATCATCTTATCAGCAAGAGTAATGACTTCGGTCACAGCAGCAGCAGCAGCAGCAGCAGCAGCAGCAGCAGCAGCGCAGTAGCAGCAGCAGCAGCGCAGTAGCAGCAGCAGCAGCGGGACATTCTCTGTGACTGGTATATTTTATAGCCGCTCAGGCTGCAGGTATTTGAGGAGAGGCAGTGGGGGTCGTGGGGCCGTGGGGCGGAGTGGTCATTGGGGCGGTGGGAGCCGTGGGGCGTGAAGCCCCTCCGCATGCAACGGCCGTCGGCCTTCTGCCCTAAAAGACCGAGACGGATCCCATCCACGTCGCAGGGTCGACTCCATCGATTCTGTTCACCTTGAATGGAATGGAATGGTCGTGTGTGGACTATGGAGTGACCTTGGGTGGAGAGACCTTGCATGGACTGGCCGTGGGTGGAGTGACCTTGGAGGGAGTCTCCAAATTGGAGGACCAAGTCCGAACGAAATGATTCCTTAGATCACACAGAAAGCGGAAGTTTATCCGACTTCAAACAGGAAACCTGCTTTTAAAGCTTATTTTCATTGATCTGAAGCACGCGGTAAGTCGCTTAACACTTTAATGTGACCGGTTGTAGCAGTAGCCTAACTAGACAGTAGACACGATCATTATACAATAATTATAATCATGTGCTTAAGTGTGTATGTTGGTGTGTGTATGTATGTTGGTGTGTGTATGTATGTTTGTGTGTGTGTGTATGTTGTGTATTTGTATGTTGATGTGTTTGTATGTTGTGTGTTTGTATGTTGGTGTGTTTGTGTGCGCAAGTTATTCCCTGGTGTTACTCAGACCATAAAATATTATAGACTATTGTAATTGGAAAATTCAGCTGAGCGCCATGCGGTATATGAGGCCATCATCTACAGACGGATTTCATTCAGGAAAACAATGTGTGAACAAACGAAATATAAAGACCAGCAAAATAATGGATGCAGTTTTCTATTTCTTCTCGAAAACCGAATGCTTGCAAGCATGCATGTTTGTATGTGTGTAATACTGTATGTATGTTTGTATGTATATATGTATGTATGTATGCATGTATGTATGTATGTATGTATGTATGTATGTATGTATGTATGTATGTATGTATGTATGTATGTATGTATGTATGTATGTATGTATGTATGTATGTATGTATGTATGTATGTATGTATGTATGTATGTATGTATGTATGTATGTATGTATGTATGTATGTATGTATGTATGTATGTATGTATGTATGTATGTATGTATGTATGTATGTATGTATGTATGTATGTATGTATGTATGTATGTATGTATGTATGTATGTATGTATGTATGTATGTATGTATGTATGTATGTATGTATGTATGTATGTATGTATGTATGTATGTATGTATGTATGTATGTATGTATGTATGTATGTATGTATGTATGTATGTGTGTATGTATGTATGTATATATGTATGTATGTATGTATATATGTATGTATGTATGTATGTATGTATGCATGCATGTATGTATGTATGTATGTATGTATGTATATATGTATGTATGTATGTATGTATGTATGTATGTATGTATGTATGTATGTATGTATGTATGTATGTATGTATGTATGTGTGCAGGCAAGAAATAACAGTTATGTACACATGTTCCTTTGTTGCAGCTCTAGACACTGTCTGCATCCATGACTTGAGATAAAAGACATTTCTTTTGCGCATTTTCTACGTAAGCCACTCGGATGCAGAGACAAAATAATTATAGAGACAGAGACAGAGATAGAGACAGATATAGAGATAGAGACAGGGACAGAGACAGGCTCTGGCGACCAGAATGATGACATATTATGCAGCAGGTAGACAGACTGTGTTGAACGGGCAGAGGATTTGAGGTTGTGGGGAGTTGCGGGTCGGTCATTGGTAGCCCTTGGTCAGCTGCATGGAAGTAGAGGAGAAGGAAAAGGAGGCGGCGGAGGTGGATGGGGATGGGGAGCATGTGGAGGTCGTTTGGTAGATGGGTCTCATGACGTTGTTGTAGTCTTTATAGCGAAGTGATGAAGGGGTCATGAACCCTGCAGCCGCAGCAGCAGCAGCCGCAGCTGCCATCATTGACGATGACCCGTTGTAGAGGTGTTCATCCCCCGCCGGAGATCTCGATCCGCCCCCCATCGAGGAGTTCACCCTGGATACGCCACCCATCGAATAGTCGTTGAAGGATGGGTAGACGTGTGTGGCTGGTGAGGGAGCCCAGCTGAAGTATCCGGCGGATGTGGCAGGCGAAGGGTGTTGAGACCGGAGGGAGGCAACGACGACGAGGTTAGGGTCTGCTGCTGATGGGGACGTTGTGCCCCCATGGCACGGAGGCGGCACCGGCCCCTGCTGCCTCAAGGCCACCGCTGCCGCTGCCGCCACCGCCGCTGAGGGTGGGCTGTAGGTGATGCCACCAACACCGACGGCTGATGACGAGTAGAGACCGTTGCGCTGGATGAGGACGTTGCGTTCATTGCGACGGAACTTGGCACGACGGTTCTGGAACCAGACCTGGATAGGAAAAACAAATGTAGATCTATGCGGCGACTATGACACCTGGAAAAGAAGATAGGAATATATTTGATGCTCATTGCTTGAGTATGTAGGCATTGGAAAGAAAACTGCTACCAACCTATTCTGCGGACAATTATAAGTCGCTCAACTGGGAGCGCCTCTGAGTAGGTCTTTTGAAAAGGCGCTGTATGAATTCTTGGAATGAATAAATGAATTAAAAATACTATTTAGTTATTAACCCGAACTCCTTAAATTCCCAACCCTCTGCCCCCACTCCCGCAGTAAGTGCCTCTGTGATCTGTTGTTGCCCGCTGCTGCTGCTGCTGCTGCTGCTGCTGCTGCTGCTGCCTACCTGAACCCTGGCCTCAGTCAGACTGACCCTCCTGGCCAGCTCCTCTCGAACGAAGGCGTCCGGGTAATGCGTCCTTTCGAAGACCCTTTCGAGTGCCGCCAACTGTTGACTGTTGAACGTTGTTCGACTTCTTCTCTGCTTCCTTTTCCCCTTCGCCTCTCCTCCGCCTCCTCCTTCTCCGCCTCCATCATCCGAATGGTCATCGCCACCTGGACAAAAGAAGACAAGGAAAAACACACAACTCTCAGACACACAAACATTGCGTCCACGCAAGCTCAGTATAATTATAATTATATTAAGGTCCAATGGTAGCACTGCGTAATATTATGGTCTTCATGTGAACAGTTTTCCGGCTCGAAAAACAAGTGTAATTATGCACCACGACGAAGGAAGAAAACAACAATTGCCAATGAAAGTCGTTAGGTTTTTGAAACAAACTTTTAGATTTTGCATTATTTACTCATGTCTGTTTGGGTAGAAATGATGAAGAGACCCTATGTTGTTTTTATGCTTCTTGGTTAATTATCAGCAGATTTATAAATCGTGATGGTTGAGATATTGATGGAGATGATGTCGCGCCAACAATTGATTCATTGAAGAAATAATGTTCCCTGATCTTTGTCATAATTATCATCATAAGATGTTTTCTGTCCTCTCAAATATGAGACAAAAACTTAAAAGCATAAGCGCCTGTGAAAGTAAATAAAACACAACATTCGGAGAAGTATTTTAGGATGCAGTTTCTGTTTTTGACTTTATTTCGACACAGAAGTATAATTAATCATGTCTAGCTGCAGGTCACACTCAGCATCTGCCGTTACAAAGGATACGGCTTGGTATAGAATGGTCTTCCTCTGACACTCCGCTCTCGTTGTAAAAATCCTTATCAGGCTTTCCTGTCTCATCTTAAGACAGTTTTATTTGGCCGCGCTGAGGTTGGGAGCGCCTCTGAGTAGTCCCTTGAAGAGGCGCTATATAAATGCATATAATGAATGAATGAATGAATGAATGAAAGGTAGATTATTTTAGACTATACTAGCTGTACCCGGCCACGCGTTGCTGTGGCTGAAAAGACTGTCCAACCCTCCCTTCCTACGTCCCCTCCCCTTTCCCTCCTTCCCCTTCCACTCCCTTTCCCCCTCCCCTTCCTCCCCTCCTCTTTCTCCCCTCCTCTCTCTCCCTCCTTCAACGCGCCCGAAAAATGGACGGACGGAGGCGTGAAAACTGTAGAAAGACGCTCGGAAAACGGCCGCAAATGGACGATTTTGTAAAAACCGACAGTTACATATAAATTTGCGCTATAGAAAGACGGCTGGATATACGTTTTGAAACGCGCCCGAAGAATGGGTTTGAAACGCGCCCGAAGAATGGGCGGACGGATGCGTGAAAGTTCAAATGGAAATGGCTGGACTCCATCGACGTATATCGAATGGAATTAAAAGTTGTGTGTTTTTGGTCGTAAAGATTGCGCTTTTTCCCAAAAGGCATTATGCAAACCCGCTCATGTTCGAATGGAACGTTTTGCGAAAATTTTCAAAACAATCGGTCAAGAACTTTCTGAGATCCTTCATGTTGCACGGTAACGTTTTACATTTTTATTTATATAGATAGAAATGAGTTGAAGCGCATGCGCAACTCCAAGCAGTGATTATTATACACATTTCAATCTCATTTCTTATCCAACTTTTAACCAGCTCCAGACTTCGACTGTCTTTGATAATACACATGTCATGCAAAGTGTAGGCTATGGACACACATGCATATATACGTATATATAAAGTGAGGTATAAATGGCAAATCCCAGATGTGTGGAACTGAAGAGGCGTACGCATGATGATTCCTCCTCTTCCTCCTCCTCCTCCCCTGCTCCTCCTGCTCCCCTCCTCCTCCTCCTCCTCCTCATCATCATCATCATCATCATCGTCATCATCATCAGCATCATCATCATCGTCATCGTCATCGTCATCATCATCATGGTCGTCATCATCATCATCATCGACGTATATGTTGCCTTTCTACAGGCGCACAACCGGACTTCGCCTTAATTGAAACCAGATCTCAAACTCTCCGATGACTGCTGCAGAGGGCGGGAGGAGGAGGGGGCAGCCCTCGCATCCTCCATTGCCAACTCTTCACCTCGCCATCCCTTCCCCCACCCCCGCTTCTTTATTCACCGCACGATACTGCAAGTTACAACAAACCTAAACTATATTTATTATAATGATGACCCCGTGATGATGTTGATGACGATGATTAGCATGGTGATGATTAGAAAGAAAACGATTACTACCAGAATGATTTAGGAATGATTTAGAATGACGATGATTATGACGACGATGATTATGACGACAATGATTACAATGATTACGATGATTAATAACACAATGATTAATAATACAATGATTAACAAGACAATGATTAAAAATACAATGATGAGGCAGAACCATGCAGGATGTTTTAGGTCGACGCAGATTTGAACCAAGATGATTTATTACAATCGTCGATGATGATTAAGACGATGATGATGATGATTATAAAAAATGGGAAAGAAGGCAAATGAGGATAGGGAGAAGGCGGATAGAAGAAAAGAACAGGTAGTGTAAATCATATAGCTGACCCACATCAGAGATCTTAAGTCTATACTAAGACAAACACCTATTGCCTGGCATTTGATGAGCCCGTCGCTCTCTTTGTCTCTGTCTGTCGGTCAGTCGGTCTCTCTCTCTGTCTCTGTCTTTCTCTCTCTTCTAATATCTGTCTCTCTCTGTCACTGTGTATGTCTCTATGTCTGTATGTCTCTCTATCTCTCTATGTATGTATTTGTATATATATATACAATATACATATATATCTTGTATCTTGGAATTCATTCATCCACCCTCGTCATGTGACCGTCTATCTTTCCATCTGGTGACGTCATCTCTTGCCTGTATCAATGACCTGTGGCGTCTGTTTCTTCTGCTCCGGCTGATTATGTGGCTTTTTCATGTGCGGCTCATAGCGCGTAGTTGTTGCGACTTATGACCTTCTTCTCACTTTCTAGCTGCCCCCGGTGACCTTGGCCTGCAGGTGTTGATTGATATCCCCGCCGCTAACCCTTTCCCTTCCACCACTAACTGCCCCCTCCGCCGCCTCCTCGCGGAGTAATGGACTGCTTCAACAAAGCAATTGAACGCAACTCAAATGGCCGCGCGTGTACTACAGGACGTAAGAGAAGTGAATAAAAGCTGTTTCAAAGTTTCATTCAATTCATCAATCAACCAAAATCAATCACTCCGTCATGCAATCAGTTAATCAATCAATCAATACTTTAAGCATGCGCATAGATATCTGTCAGAACATTTCACACCGTTGTTTTAAAGGCTGGGCAATATCGACGGTCATCTCAATATAATATTTATAAAAGAAAAGGAGAGTCAAGCACAAAACTTTAAAATAAATTACAGTGGAATTGGCCGACAGAAGATGTTTCATGAGGATTTTCTGGTTGTGCTCTGGAATTCATGTCTTAATCAAAACGCAAGAATAACAGGACAACGAATCAATTTTTCTCCAAAGGAATATAATCATCTAAAATCGTCAAGTTCAAAATATTATATAAAAGAATTTCGGTGCATAGGATCTATGCTTACAGGCACAAAAACTGGAATAAGACAAGGATTTGCCTTATCCTCAAATCAATTTCACTTAGTAGAAGAGCCGCATATAATAATGTCATCTACATGTAGTCTTCCGAAATAGGAATTGAATTAATGAACGTGGCGAAATCTCACAAAATGCAATCGATTCTAAGAGAATAAGCTTATAAACAAAACTTAACGAAGACTATGCTGAATAAATGATATCAACAAGGATAATAATATTATAATATTATAACATTACTTGGTCTAAAACTTAAACCATCAAATAATGGAAAATGGCAGACGATTAATGGCGATGAATTATTCGAATCCATCATTATCAAATGACTGACATCAGAAACTGACAATGATTAATTATAGGTGCTTTGTTAAGGCACCATGTACAACGTGTACACCATGTACAAGCGTTCGACTCCATCAACCACCTTATTCTCCTCCAGAAACTGAAAGATCTCAATATTCCTCCTAACATCTATAACTGGATAGCTAACTTCTTAAGCGGTCGAACACAGTCAGTGAAATTAGACGGCAAGCTATCCAACTGGCTACCGATAACTCAAAGTATCGTACAAGGGTCTGGGCTCGGACCAGTTCTGTTTATCATATTCATAGCAGCTCTCTGCACCTTATGTGATGACAACCAATTGTGTAAATACGCTGATGACCTGAGTGTATTAAATCCAGAAACTGCCACCATTGGACTCCATGAAGAATTTGATAATATTAAGCAGTGGGCCATCATAAACAAACTAAACATAAACGTCTCGAAATCCAAGGAGATCATTTTCAGGCCTCCTGGTATCGAACGCTCCTTAGACCACTGTCTGCCTCTACCCGGTATTGAACAGCTGAGCAGTGTCAAGTTGTTAGGAATCATCTTACAAGCTAACCTCTCTTTCTCAAGTCATGTTAACTACATTCTTAGTATAATAAACCAGCGATACTTTCTACTGAACCAGCTGAGACATCAGGGCCTACATATCTCGAAGCTGGACGTAATATTTCAAGCTATCGTTGTCTCTAGAGTCATGTATGCACTACCTTCATTTGCTGGATTTCTTACAGCACATGATATTGCGCGCGTCAACGCTGCCCTAAAAAAGGCTCGTCGATGGCAAATCTCTGAAAAGATTCATACAGTGGAAGAGCTGATTGCTCGAGCAGACAAGAAGCTCTTCAAGAGAGCTCAATTCTTTGGCCATTGCATTCACCAGCTCCTGCCACCTCTTCGGGAGGACAAGTATCAACTTCGCAAGAGAGGACATCCTTTCCTGTTGCCTCTCGTTAAAACAAATTTGTTTAAAAACAGTTTCATTAACAGATGCATTTATAATTATATTTAGATACAAGCTAACATGATTTTAATTGCTGTTCTCTATCATATATAGTTAGATATATGTATGTATTCGTTTTTGTTATACAATGTAATGCATGTGCGCTTGACATATGCAAATAAAGGCTACTTACTTACTTACTTACTTACGTCGTACATGATGACAGAAAGAAATCAAACGTCACAAAAAAATACAAACTGCAATGCACTGCCACTGTTATTATTGATTATAAGCATAAAATCAAGAGCATAGCCTACGATTTGTTTTTACACGTTATTTCTGCAACTAGATCTCCTATTCAAGATTCCTATACAAGATTCCTATACAAGATTCCTATTCAGGATTCTGGCGAGTTCCGAGTTCGGAACCACAAAGAATGAAATGCTGATCGATCAGCAGCGTATTATACCATAACAGATCGTGGAGAAAATTAGATGTCGTCACAAATAGAACAGCACGCAACGTTTCTTAATAATTGTAATGCAAATCTAATCTGAAGACATAGATGCAGTAGATTCCCATTTCCTAAAACCAAAATAATAGCATTCTATGTTTACAACTGATTTCCAACAAGCATTTAGTTCATCCTCCTGTTTCATTGTGCATTTAACTACGTCTTAGGCTAATATATTATGGTAAACAGTAGTTCTCTTGCAAATACAAGTGAACCAACTCGTTACTTAGATCTTTGGCCAGTCAGCCTACACACGCAGAGAAGAGAGAACATCCAATCGGTCATGTGCTAAAATTGAGCGATATACCCCCGTGGTTGATCACCACACCCAGGTATGTTATTGATTATGAAACTCAATTTTGTCAACCTGACCTAAAATCACCTGACTCAGAATCCTAACATTACTTGGCCGTTCTGCACTAGAGCTCAGTGGTTTTCCAGTGCGTTGCCAATTACAATAATATAGAATTCTGCAAGACGCAAAGTCCGAGACTTGAGCGATAGCTCGACCTCAGAAACCGTTTCCTTCTTCTGGTTTTCATGCGTAAGAAACAGAAGGAGAGAGAGAGAGAGCCAGACAGACAGACAGATATTGAAATACAAACCGCAGTCACAGTCTACATTTTACTCTGTCTCTGTCTGTCTGTTTGTCTGTTTCTCTCTCTCTCTCTCTCTCTCTCTCTCTCTCTCTCTCTCTCTCTCTCTCTCTCTCTCTCTCTCTCTCACTCTCTTTATCTCTGTGTGTTTCTGTTATCTGCACCAGAGACCAGCTACCCATTCCCCTGAACGACAACGCTGTAACCCTAACCCCTGATACGGTGGCGACGGTTGGTTCCGCCACCCCAGCCTTCCACCTCTCCTCCAGCCTCCCACCTCTCCTCCAGCCTTCCACCTCTCCTCTCCAGCCTCCCACCTCTCCTCCAGCCTTCCACCTCTCCTCCAGCCTCCCACCTCTCCTCCAGCCTTCCACCTCTCCTCCAGCCTCCCACCTCTCCTCCAGCCTTCCACCTCTCCCCCAGCCTCCCACCTCTCCTCCAGCCTCCCACCTCTCCTCCAGCCTCCCACCTCTCCTCCAGCGTCCCACCTCTCCTCCAGCCTCCCACCTCTCCTCCAGCCTCCCACCTCTCCTCCAGCCTTCCAGCTCTCCTCCTCCAGCCTCCTCGTCGCAGACTTCAAAGCTGCGCCCTCCTCCTCCCCTCGTTGTGCCAGGGACGGAGTGGGTCTGGTCTTCGGTGGAGCTGGAGTTAGATGGCGTTGGTCCGATCAGTGAACTGTGGCGACATCAAAGAACTATTTTGGAGTCGGGCGTCGCCGCCGAACGATATCCAACCAACGTAGAAGACAATCGGACCTCAGAGGATTACGTCGACATCCTATACGGTTGTTGTTGTTGTTGTCGTTGTTGTTGTTGTCGTTGTTGTCGTTATTATCGTCGTCGTCGTCGTCGTTGTTGTTGTTCCACTAAGGTCGGTCTGTTGCTGCACTGGCTGGCTACAGGCTGGGATGGAGAATACAGTTGGAGGAATAGGAGGAAGAGGAGTAGTAGGGGAGAAGAGTAGGAGTAGAGATAGGAGGAAGACGAGGAGGAGGAGAGGAGAAGGAGGAGGGGGAGGAGCAGGGGAAGAGGAGGAGGAGGAGGAGGAGGAGCAAGTGGTGCAGGAGGAGGAGGAGGAGGAGGAAGACGAGGAGGAGGAGGAGAAGGAGAAAAAGAAGAAGAAGAAGAAGAAGAAGAAGAAGAAGAAGAAGAAGAAGAAGAAGAAGACGAGTAAACAAGTCAACAAGAAGCCAAAATAAACAAAGGTCGGATATCAAAAAGAGCGAAGTGTGTGGCTAAATGCTTTTAGAGTCATCTCTGAAGGCAGAGGTCCATTCAGACCGAAAGGGTCTGAATTGACCATGTTGTATAGAAAATGTGTAGATGGCAAGATTTGGTCAGATTTTCAGCGAAGGAAATCTGAGCAGATAAAACGAAGAAAAAGTTCAGATGATTAATATAATCTGCTCTGCTCATAATATGAACAGAGCAGATATCATCCGGAGAATCGTCATTTTGTCATTCGCAATTGTTATGGTCAACGCCCATTTGCAAATTCACGTGGCCCATCATTTGCCGGTGTCACTTCTTTGCTCCCGTAGACTTAATATAGATCTACACAATCATTATGTTTCCAGTAAGTGATTTCCATAATAGACCGCGTTCTTCACACATTTAATGTCACGTCACAACCAGTTATCTCGTTAAATAATAATGATGATACAATAATATTAATAATAATAATAATAATAATAATAATAATAATAATAATAATAATAATAATAATAATAATAATAATAATAATTGCCCCAATTTACATGGCGCCGTAACATATCCTTGCAGTTACAAAGCAGCTTTATAGTCATTGACTAAAAAGTCACCAACTGCGATGACTAAACGTATGTTAAGAATTAACCGGTAACCTATCTTCTTTGTTCTTTGCATAAATCGTAACGAAACGACCGTAGATGTTCGCGAACTTTATCACAGTGTCACGTCTTAATCCGAAGACACTCCATAAACCATTTACCACATAATTTAGCCTACAGTAGTGTATTTTATGAAGCACATTTTTATATGAAGCGCACAATACGTGATGCAACCATTTTGCAGAGTTTGACTTATTTGCTGGGCAAACTGAGAAATGTTTCGTCAACTGCAATCGTTCAGTGCTAAACGCATCTAGCAGGTGTATATGCTCATAATTATAATTATGTGATAAATACAGCATACGTGCTAATAATGTTAAATGATGACGAATACATGAATAGGCTAGGTCTGTAACGAGTGCTCTGGAAGAGAGAATATATATATATATATATATATATATATATATATATATATATATATTCAGTCATGTATACAGCTCTTCGAAGGCGTCAGAGTCTGACCAAGTCCATCTGTTTATTATCAGATAAGATTAACTGTGATAAAATGATCAGTGTATAATATAACAGTGAAACTTACTGATAATAATCAAGTACTCAGCGCTATGTACCAAACGCTGAATACAAGGAAGTCCACATAATTCGAATGTCATTAAGTACTTTCATGGGTGTGCTTAGAACTGGTTCGAAGAGGTTTGTTGAGTCAGAGCATGAGCCAGGAAGTTCCACGTATCCACACGCATCCATTCATAGGTCAACACAGGAGATTTTCTTGAGTCTTAAGAAGTGGGTATACAAAGGGCACATGTGCGTCCCCACATAGGGGCAGGAGGGGCACTTGCCCGTCTGGAAAATTGATTTCCTATTTTTTTAACTATACTACTTTTCGTGTTTCAACAAATTTCTTCGCACTAAAGTCTAAAGTGCTAATGTTATAATGGTACACAACGTGAAAATGAGAAATTGACATTTTAGAAGCCTCTGTGAAAAATAGCCGTCTTCTTAGTGTTCTACTTCGCATTTTCAAGCTCTTGCTAAAAAAATCGACCCTGACCATTTTGTTTTGCCACCTCCTGAAAAAATTTCTGCGGGCGCCCATGCATGAATGGGCAAGGTAGTTTTATGCAAGGGCTATTATAGTTGAATGCTTTGTACAATATTGAAACACCTCTACAGATATTTAAACCGATAAAATAAATGTTTAACACGCCAATCTGTAAATTAGAAATAAGTGTATATATACACTCGAAAGTCATACTACCTATATATAAAATTTTCGAAAAGAACCTTTCTGTGTAACTTCATATATGAGATTCTTGAATGGAGTTCATGCATCAGCACTGAATAAGTTTGCCACTTGAGATGACATCGTAAACTGGTAACATTTCAATGTGAAAACTCAAAAAGGAAACTCTAATTACTATAAATACATTTACTAAAGTCCTAGACCACTCTTATCAGCGATGAAAAAGTGCAGAATTGTTTAAATGGCAGCTTAAATTGCTACCATCGTAATGTGTAAAGAAAATAATATGCGTATACGCATATTATTTCCTCCTCTGCATGGGAGTATATACCTATATAGGTATATACTCCCATGCAGAGGAGGGTTAATAGATTAAACACTGCAGAAAACATAATCTGAAAGACTTCATAAACTTTCAGACGCGAAACTTAGTTAACAGAGAATTACAATAAAATGATAATTATATAAATTATGGACTTTACTTGAGTATAATAAAAGTCAAAGAAAATAGTCCTATAGTGAATTAAACGTGCATCATGATCATAAACGACTGGATGAAAATGAAGTTTGTAGCGTAATTCCAAAAGATGACGTTCTAATAAAACCTAGGAAAATACAAAAATTTTATAAACAGTAGAAACCTGGTTTTGATGTATTCACTCTGCATGCTATCAAAATATTGTGACTATTATGGAAACTGGCACATCTTTCAGCAGCAGGCTCAAGCAAATAAAAAGTATTTAACGATTTGTCGTGAAGCAGGACATGTAGTCTGAATGGTCTTGCAATTCTTGTAATCGAATATGAACTTGCAAAATCATTGAACTACGAGAATATTATAAACAATTTTGCTACAATTAAATCGAGAAAAGTTGCGGTTTGATTTGGCCTAGGTCTACCATAACTTTTTGAAATTCAAACTCTTAACATTAAGACGGATTGAAATCATAAATGCATACATTACTGTAAATTCGTGTACCCACACATTTGTTATTTTTTATTATTTTTTTTAAATTTGCCCGCAAAGCCATAGTTTATGACACATTTATCTATCAACCCATCTTTGCATCACCCATTCATCCATCATCCATGCATCACTCATTCACCCATCTCGTCATCAACCCATCCACCCATCCTCCCATCCTTCCATCCACCCATCCTCCCATCCACCCATCCACCCATCCTCCCATCCTCCCATCCTTCCATCCACCCATCCTCCCATCCATCCATCCTCCCATCCACCCATCCACCCATCCTCCCATCCACCCATCCACCCATTCACCCATCCTCCCATACACCCATATACACATCCTCCCATCCACCCATCCTCCCATCCAACCATCCACCCATTCACCCATCCACCCATCCACCCATCCTTCCATCCACCCATCCTCCCATCCACCCATCCACCCATCCACCCATCCTCCCATCCTCCCAACCTCCCATCCACCCCTTCACCCATCCACCCATCCACCCATCCACCCATCCACCCATCCACCCATCCTCCCATCCACCCATCCACCCATCCTCCCATCCACCCATCCTCCCATCCACCCATCCACCCATCCACCCATCCTCCCATCCACCCATCCACCCATCCTCCCATCCACCCATCCTTCCATCCACCCATCCACCCATCCACCCATCCCCCATCCACCCATCCACCCATCCACCCACCCACCCATCCTCCCATCCACCCATCCACCCATCCTCCCATCCACCCATCCACCCATCCTCCCATCCACCCATCCACCCATCCACCCATCCTCCCATCCACCCATCCTCCCATCCACCCATCCACCCATCCACCCATCCACCCATCCACCCATCCACCCATCCACCCATCCTTCCATCCACCCATCCACCCATCCACCCATCCTCCCATCCACCCATCCTTCCATCCACCCATCCACCCATCCACCCATCCCCCATCCACCCATCCACCCATCCACCCATCCTCCCATCCACCCATCCACCCATCCTCCCATCCACCCATCCACCCATCCTCCCATCCACCCATTCACCGATCCACCCATCCTCCCATCCACCCATCCTCCCATCCACCCATCCTCCCATCCACCCATCCACCCATCCTTCCATCCACCCATCCTCCCATCCTCCCATCCACCCATCCTTCCATCCACCCATCCACCCATCCACCCATCCTCCCATCCACCCATCCTTCCATCCACCCATCCACCCATCCACCCATCCCCCATCCACCCATCCACCCATCCACCCATCCTCCCATCCACCCATCCACCCATCCTCCCATCCACCCATCCACCCATCCTCCCATCCACCCATTCACCGATCCACCCATCCTCCCATCCACCCATCCTCCCATCCACCCATCCTCCCATCCACCCATCCACCCATCCTTCCATCCACCCATCCTCCCATCCTCCCATCCACCCATCCTCCCATACACCCATCCACACATCCTCCCATCCACCCATCCTCCCATTCTCCCATCCGCCCATCCACCAATCCTCCCTTACATACACCCATCCACCCATCCTCCCATCCTCCCATCTTCCCATCCACCCATCCACCCATCCTCTCATCCACCCATCCTTTCATCCACCCATCCACCCATCCACCCATCCTCCCATCCACCCATCCACCCATCCTCCCATCCACCCATCCACCCATCCACCCATCCTTCCATTCTTCCATCTACCCATCCTTCCATTCACCCATCCACCCATCCTCCCATCCTCCCATACACCCATCCACCCATCCTCCCATACACCCACCCTCCCATCCACCCATCCACCCATCCACCCATCCTCCCATCCACCCATCCACCATCCACCCATCCACCCATCCTCCCATTCTCCCATCCACCCATCCTCCCATCCACCCATCCACCCATCCTCCCATCCACCCATCCACCCATCCACCCATCCTCCCATTCTCCCATCCACCCATCCACCCATCCTCCCATCCACCCATCCACCATCCACCCATCCTCCCATTCTCCCATCCACCCATCCTCCCATCCACCCATCCACCCATCCTCCCATCCACCCATCCACCCATTAACCCATCCTCCCATTCTCCCATCCACCCATCCACCCATCCACCCATCCTCCCATTCTCCCATCCACCCATCCACCCATCTTCCCATACACCCATCCACCCATCCTCCCATCCACCCGTCCACCCATCCTTTCATCCACCCATCCACCCATCCACCCATCCTCCCATCCACCCATCCACCCATCCTCCCATACACCCATCCACCCATCCACCCATCCTTCCATCCACCCATCCACCCATCCACCCATCCTCCCATCCACCCATCCTTCCATCCACCCATCCACCCATCCACCCATCTACCCATCCCCCATCCACCCATCCACCCATCCACCCATCCACCCATCCTCCCATCCACCCATCCACCCATCCTCCCATCCACCCATCCTCCCATCCACCCATCCACCCATCCACCCATCCTCCCATCCACCCATCCTCCCATCCACCCATCCTCCCATCCACCCATCCACCCATCCTTCCATCCACCCATCCACCCATCCTCCCATCCACCCATCCTTTCATCCACCCATCCACCCATCCACCCATCCTCCCATCCACCCATCCACCCATCCTCCCATCCACCCATCCACCCATCCACCCATCCTTCCATTCTTTCATCTACCCATCCTTCCATTCACCCATCCACCCATCCTCCCATCCTCCCATACACCCATCCACCCATCCTCCCATACACCCACCCATCCACCATCCACCCATCCACCCATCCTCCCATTCTCCCATCCACCCATCCTCCCATCCACCCATCCACCCATCCTCCCATCCACCCATCCACCCATCCTCCCATTCTCCCATCCACCCATCCACCCATCCACCCATCCACCCATCCACCCATCCACCCATCCACCCATCCTTCCATCCACCCATCCACCCATCCACCCATCCTCCCATCCCCCCATCCTTCCATCCACCCATCCACCCATCCACCCATCCCCCATCCACCCATCCACCCATCCACCCATCCTCCCATCCACCCATCCACCCATCCTCCCATCCACCCATCCACCCATCCACCCATCCCTCCATTCTTCCATCTACCCATCCTTCCATTCACCCATCCACCCATCCTCCCATCCTCCCATACACCCATCCACCCATCCTCCCATACACCCACCCTCCCA
Organism: Lumbricus terrestris; assembly: GCA_949752735.1. NCBI lineage: Eukaryota > Metazoa > Annelida > Clitellata > Crassiclitellata > Lumbricidae > Lumbricus > Lumbricus terrestris. Next base: position 63,132,183 of record OX457041.1, on the reverse strand, counting down.
TCCACCCATCCACCCATCCTCCCATCCACCCATCCACCATCCACCCATCCACCCATCCTCCCATTCTCCCATCCACCCATCCTCCCATCCACCCATCCTCCCATCCACCCATCCACCCATCCACCCATCCTCCCTTTCTCCCATCCACCCATCCACCCATCCTCCCATTCTCCCATCCACCCATCCACCCATCTTCCCATACACCCATCCACCCATCCTCCCATCCACCCGTCCACCCATCCTCCCATCCACCCATCCACCCATCCACCCATCCTCCCATCCTCCCATCCACCCATCCACCCATCCTCCCATACACCCATCCACCCATACACCCATCCACCCATCCTCCCATCCACCCATCCACCCATCCTCCCATACACCCATCCACCCATCCTCCCATCCACCCATCCTCCCATCCACCCATCCTCCCATCCACCCATCCACCCATCCTCCCATCCACCCATCCTACCATCCACCCATCCACCCATCAACCCATCCCCCATCCACCCATCCACCCATCCACCCATCCACCCATCCTCCCATCCACCCATCCACCCATCCTCCCATCCACCCATCCACCCATCCTCCCATCCACCCATCCACCCATCCACCCATCCTCCCATCCACCCATCCTCCCATCCACCCATCCACCCATCCACCCATCCTCCCATCCACCCATCCACCCATCCACCCATCCACCCATCCACCCATCCTTCCATCCTCCCATCCACCCATCCACCCATCCTCCCATCCACCCATCCTTCCATCCACCCATCCACCCATCCACCCATCCCCCATCCACCCATCCACCCATCCACCCATCCACCCATCCTCCCATCCACCCATCCACCCATCCTCCCATCCACCCATCCACCCATCCTCCCATCCACCCATTCACCCATCCACCCATCCTCCCATCCACCCATCCTCCCATCCACCCATCCTCCCATCCACCCATCCACCCATCTTTCCATCCACCCATCCACCCATCCTCCCATCCTCCCATCCACCCATCCTCCCATACACCCATCCACACATCCTCCCATCCATCCATCCTCCCATTCTCCCATCCGCCCATCCACCAATCCTCCCTTACATACACCCATCCACCCATCCTCCCATCCTCCCATCTTCCCATCCACCCATCCACCCATCCTCTCATCCACCCATCCTTTCATCCACCCATCCACCCATCCTCCCATCCACCCATCCACCCATCCTCCCATCCACCCATCCACCCATCCACCCATCCTTCCATTCTTCCATCTACCCATCCTTCCATTCACCCATCCACCCATCCTCCCATCCTCCCATACACCCATCCACCCATCCTCCCATACACCCACCCTCCCATCCACCCATCCACCCATCCACCCATCCACCCATCCTCCCATCCACCCATCCACCATCCACCCATCCACCCATCCTCCCATTCTCCCATCCACCCATCCTCCCATCCACCCATCCACCCATCCTCCCATCCACCCATCCACCCATCCACCCATCCTCCCATTCTCCCATCCACCCATCCACCCATCCACCCATCCTCCCATTCTCCCATCCACCCATCCACCCATCTTCCCATACACCCATCCACCCATCCTCCCATCCACCCGTCCACCCATCCTCCCATCCACCCATCCACCCATCCACCCATCCACCCATCCTCCCATCCACCCATCCACCCATCCTCCCATACACCCATCCACCCATCCACCCATCCACCCATCCTTCCATCCACCCATCCACCCATCCACCCATCCTCCCATTCACCCATCCTTCCATCCACCCATCCACCCATCCACCCATCCCCCATCCACCCATCCACCCATCCACCCATCCACCCATCCTCCCATCCACCCATCCACCCATCCTCCCATCCACCCATCCACCCATCCTCCCATCCACCCATTCACCCATCCACCCATCCTCCCATCCACCCATCCTCCCATCCACCCATCCACCCATCCTTCCATCCACCCATCCACCCATCCTCCCATCCTCCCATCCACCCATCCTCCCATACACCCATCCACACATCCTCCCATCCACCCATCCTCCCATTCTCCCATCCGCCCATCCACCAATCCTCCCTTACATACACCCATCCACCCATCCTCCCATCCTCCCATCTTCCCATCCACCCATCCACCCATCCTCCCATCCACCCATCCTTTCTTCCACCCATCCACCCATCCACCCATCCTCCCATCCACCCATCCACCCATCCTCCCATCCACCCATCCACCCATCCACCCATCCTTCCATTCTTCCATCTACCCATCCTTCCATTCACCCATCCACCCATCCTCCCATCCTCCCATACACCCATCCACCCATCCTCCCATACACCCACCCTCCCATCCACCCATCCACCCATCCACCCATCCACCCATCCTCCCATCCACCCATCCACCATCCACCCATCCACCCATCCTCCCATTCTCCCATCCACCCATCCTCCCATCCACCCATCCACCCATCCTCCCATCCACCCATCCACCCATCCACCCATCCTCCCATTCTCCCATCCACCCATCCACCCATCCACCCATCCTCCCATTCTCCCATCCACCCATCCACCCATCTTCCCATACACCCATCCACCCATCCTCCCATCCACCCGTCCACCCATCCTCCCATCCACCCATCCACCCATCCACCCATCCTCCCATCCTCCCATCCACCCATCCACCCATCCTCCCATACACCCATCCACCCATACACCCATCCACCCATCCTCCCATCCACCCATCCACCCATCCTCCCATACACCCATCCACCCATCCTCCCATCCACCCATCCACCCATCCACCCATCCACCCATCCTCCCATCCTCCCATTCTCCCATCCTCCCATCTTTCCATCCACCCATCCTCCCATCCTCCCATCCACCCATCCACCCATCCACCCATCCACCCATCCACCCATCCATCCATCCTCCCATCCTCCCATCCACCCATCCACCCATCCTCCCATCCACCCATCCACCCATCCACTCATTCACCCATCCACTCATTCACCCACCTCGTCATCCACGAATCCACCCATCCACCCATCCTCCCATCCTCCCATCCTCCCATCCTCCCATCCACCCATCCACCCATCCTCCCATCCTCCCATCCTCCCATTCACCCATCCACCCATCCTCCCATCCTCCCATCCTCCCATCCTCCCATCCTCTCAACCACCCATCCACCCATCCTCCCATCCACCCATCATCACACCCATAAATCTCTTTTCCTTATACCTTTCCTCTCCGTTCTATATCATCACATCTTTCACCGTTTTCCTTTCTTCCTTCGGCCATTTCCCTCAGCTTCCTCCCCTTGTTCGCCCTCTTTCTCCTTCGCCTTCCCTCGTTCCCTCCCTCCCTCCCTCATCAACCTACTCTTCCCTTCCTGACTCCGTTTCTCCATACATTCATCGGGTCGACTCTTTCGAAGGAGGCGCGCTGCACATAATAGACATCTCTTCTCCTCTTTCCCCCCCACCACAAACGTTAAGAATATGTACCGACGACATTGATGCAGGCCTCGAAAATTTATATCGAGGCAAAGAAGTCTCTCTTGTCGACGTCGTCGTTTTTCGGGGAGAAAAAACAAGTTGAATCTGACGACAAGAAATTTAGGTTAGGTAATAATAATAATTTTAAAAAAACAAGAACAACAAGAAGAACAAGCAAGAAGAACAAAAAGAACAATAAGAGTAAGAATAGTAAAGAACAAGAAGAGGAAGAAAGGAAGAGGAAGAAGAAGATTAACAAGAAGAAGAACAAGAACAAAAAGAGGAAGAACAAGAAGAACAACAAGAGGAAGAACGAGAACGAGAAGAACAAGAAGAACCAGAACAAGAAGAAAAATAACAAGAAGAAGAAAAAGAGGAAAAAGAAGAGAAGGAACAAGAAGAACAAGAAGAAGAACAAGAAGAACAAGAAGAACATGAACAAGAAGGGGAAGAAGAAGAACAAGAAGAACAAAAACAAGAAGAACAAGAAGAGGAATAACAAGAAGAAGAAGAATAACAGCAACAGGAACAAGAAGAAGAAGAACAAGAATAAAAAAGATGAAGAACAAGACGAAGTTTGTCGCCGACCGACCGACCGACCGACCAACGGTCGATCAATCACAGTGTTGTGCACAACACATCAAATGCCGTCCGTATCAACACATCAATAGATTTAGATTCTCAGACTCTTCTTCGCACCATCTGCCGTCAAGAGATAGAGGGAGAGAGAGAGAGAGAGAGAGAGAGAGAGAGAGAGAGAGAGAGAGAGAGAGAGAGAGAGAGAGAGAGAGAGAGAGAGAGAGAGAGAGAGAGAGAGAGAGAGAGAGAGAGAGAGAGAGAGAGAGAGAGAGAGAGAGAGAGAGAGAGAGAGAGAGAGAGAGAGAGAGAGAGAGAGAGAGAGAGAGAGAGAGAGAGAGAAAATGAGGAACAAGCATAGAGTCAGACAGACAGGCATACAGATAGAGATGGTGCGTATATATCGCAGACCATCGGTGGCCACGTGTGCTGTGGTGACGAAATACGACTGGAGCGGATAGCGACTGGAAGGATCCTTTCTAATTGGAACCTTTCCATCGAATGAGCGGATGGATGGATGGATGGATGGATGGATGGATGGACGGACGGATGGATGGATGGATGGATGGATGGATGGATCGGCGACATGGCTCCCGGTCCCTTCAGTCGGTGGAAAGTGCGATCGGCCGCGGGAGACATACAAACAGACAGACAGACAAAGAGAGAGACAGACAAAGAGAGAGAAACAGACAGACAGATTGAGAAAGACAGAGACAGAGACAGAGACAGTGACAGAGACAGAGAGAGAGACAGATATACATATATATATATATATTGTACTCTTCGGTTATATCCGGATGTATGATCGTTAAGTTCTCGTCACATCTGACGTCATCGATGCGGTGAATCGCATGCGCATGCGCATGAGTTCGCATAAATTGTATCTATTCAGATCTTCTTCTTCTTCTTCTTCTCAAAGACTGATCTATCATTATTATTACAGGCATATAGTTTAAATACATTTCGTTTTAGCGTTCAAATTGTAACAGATGCAATTCGGTGATAGCAAAATATATTCCGCAGAGGTCGATATCGAGTATCCATGGCGTCGTCTCTGTGTGCATGCAGTCTGCCTCTTGCTCTTTATAAAGCGCTTCTTCGTATAATTATAGTTCCTTGGAGCGGCGCGATATACATGTATGAAACAAACATGTATACGCTATACACTATATTATGCATGCATATTATGTATGAATGTATATGTATATAGTTATGCATCTATAATTATGTTAAGAATAGTTTCCGCCCATGCAAAACGTTAGCCATGCATATTATATTGCAGTGTCATGATGGTGTATATGTATGATGCATGGTTTAGGCTATGTAATTCATGCATGAGATATATGTTGTTATATATATAATTATATCTATATATAGGCCTACACCATCTTTGTCATTGCTGTGAAAGTAGATTGCTAATATGTTTAAAAGTAATTGAAAAATAGAAACAACCTCATATTTTTATCATTTTATTCACGTTAAAACTGTTGTTTCCGACAAGGAACTGTAAAAAGAAAAATAGTCCGCTGCAGTCATATACATGACATGTGTACATAATATATATAGCCTATATATGTATATACATATATATACACACAGCCATTTCCTGCTATATATAGGTCTAGACTTGAACATAATATAATTGAGAATCGTTGTGCGAACGGTTATAAACGGAAGGTTTCCGCACACAAGCCAACCGCTTTTTTATTAGTATACTATTAATTTAAACTGTCATTTATAAAGCGCCTAAACAAAAAAGAATCTTGCACGAAAGCGCGTAACAGGAATGTCCACTCATAATAAATCTTAAACAAATAAGACTTCAAGTGTTTCTTGAAGAACGATAAAGAAGATGATTTGCGAATAAAGTCCGCAAGTTTGTTCCATTCAGTTGGCCCGGCTATGCATGAGAGCAAATGCGCGGTTTCCAAATTTCCGATCTGAACGTGTGACTACAAAGTCACTTTGAAATGAAGATCGCAGTCCTCGTCTGGATTGGAGAGATGAACATGGCGTTACAAGTGAGGACACATAAGAAGGAGATGAATTAGTGTGGACTTGGTGCATCAGAAGACAGATTTTAAAAGTTATACGTGCATGAATGGGAAGCCAGTGCATTTCACGAAGGGTGCGGGGATGTGGTCTCGAGGAGTCAAGTTTTTGATAAGCTTTGCAGCATAATGGAGAACAGTGGTATAGGAGGTTGAAGGGTGGATGCAGCCATCACGCAGGGAGACCATAAAGGACTGAGTTGCAGTTGTCAATTCTAGAGATGACCAAAACCTGTACAAGTGTGCGAAGACATTTTTCATTTAGACTTTTCTTGATTTGCCGTATGCGTATGAGATGGAAGAAACAGGATTTACATGTAGTTATGGGGCATATTTGATTCTTCATAGAAAGAGTATTATTTAGGAGCACGTGCACCATTGCAAGGTCTGGGACAACATCATCTGGATTAATGGAACAGTCTGGACTAAGGTTAAGAGCAGAGTGGAGTAAGTCAGTGGTATAATTATGTCGAATGGCGGTTGAACCAGATGAGCTCAGTCTTAGATGCATTAAGTTTTAGATGCATGCATGGATGCGCACCATGTTTGAATGTCAGAGAAACAGTTGGTTAAGCGAGTGTTAGCATTATTAATATCTTTGACAGTCAGTTTGATGTATAGTTATGTGTCGTCGGCATAGAGAGGTGAATAAGGATAAGCTGCAGGTGAACTGCACGTTCAACCAGCTTGGAGATGAAGGAAAGGTTAGAACTGGGACGGTATAATTAGAAGCATCAGAAAGGTCAAGGCCTAATATTTCTATGCGAGAACGGATCGTATACCACGTTTGTGAGAGGCAGGTATATATAGAGTAATGAGCCGCCGTGATTAGCGAACAGTTTATTAATTAACAGGACTATAGGATTAGAACAAAGATATGACGAAGGGATTTAATTAACCAGACTAGAGAGGAGTATATATAGCTCACAGTGAGCCTCTGTCTAATCAATGGGTCTAACCCTAATTTTCATCACAGCATTATTTATACAGGACGTGCCATGAAAAGACACCCCTACGGTTTTTCCCCGATATCTTGGCCAGAAGCAAGAATAATTTTTGAATCAAATTTTACAAGCTTAAAGACAATTCGCATTTACAAAATTATAATGACCAGATTTTATCAATATATTTGAAATTGAACAAAAGTTATGACCACTTTTAGTGAGACCACCCACTGCTTTTTGACGATTCAAAAACATAACGCAGCAAATAGTGACAAAAACGATTTTTTAACAAGTATACATCTCAGATAATTGGTGTCAAATAAACTTGATATTGACAAATAATCATTATTATCATTATTTAGAAAAGAAACAGTGTACCAGCGCAGTTGCACGTCACTGTGACATCATTTAGCAAGACGACTGTCAAGTTGGTAAATATAGAATTTTTCAGATGAATAATTTTGTTGTTGAAACAATAAAATCGAAACTTGGCCGAGAGTTCGGATTCAACGCCCGTCACCGATGTGTTTATATTATGCATGGACCGATGAGCAATATGCCTTCACTCACCGGTGCTCGGATACATCGAGTGTTGCCTGACCCTAATATACATTGTGGCGCTAAATAAATGCATAATAATAATAACAATAATACTAATAATTGTTTGAACAAAAGAATTTAAGGAAATGTAAATAAGAGAATGACTTACCTTGACCTGTCTCTGTTTCGCTATTGTTCTCGTATTGATCGACGCCTTCTTCAGTATCGTCGCTGGAGGAACTCTTCACAACGACGCCATTGGATCGATACATGACATCTGGAAAGGCACTACCACCCCCTCCTCCTCCTCCTCCTCCACCTTCTCCAGCACCATTCCCGGCATGCACTCCTCCATCCAACCCTGAACCAACGCCTCTCAACCCAGCGACTGTCTCTCTTCCCCTTCCCTCTCTTCCAATTGCTCCATCGTTCTGAAAGTCATCCTGCAGCGCATGCTGTCTCTTTATTCGACGACTGCAGTGATTCGTCGTGTACAGCAGAGATGCTGCTGCTGCTGCTGCTGCTGCTGCTGTTGTCTCTGAGGATCGAACATCGTCGTCATCTTCATCGACGTCCTTCATTCGACGATGGGACGATGCGACGACGGCGACAGCGTCTCCGTCTGTCCCCGACGAAGGTAGAAGAAAGCTGCGACGATCGGCGTCACATCGTCCACCACGCTCCTTGGACCCACCCCCGTACGCAACGGACGGGCCCCCGTACCCGACGGATGGGCCCCCGTACCCGACGGACGGACCCCCGTACCCGACGGACGGGCCCCCGTACCCCAGGGCGACGTCGTCGTCGTCGTCTGCTCTGAAGAGGCAAATACTTGCAGAGGCGACAGTCCGTTGATGCATGGATGATGACGTCGATATCATTCCCTGGAGGGAAGAGATTACGTCACCGGGCGCCACCGCAACCCCTGCATGGTAAACTTCACCGACGCCTCCCCGTCCTCCACCTTCCCGCCCAACGCTTCCCCTTCCGCCTCCTACTCTTCCACCTCCTCCCAGTCCTCCGCTCCACTTAGCGCCGCCGTCAAACACTTCGACGTCACTGTGCAGTCCTCCTCCTCCTCCTCCGCCGCCGAAGCAGTCGTTAATCCCGGTAACCATTGGCGACCAACCGTAGACGTTCATGGCTACGGACCAATGAACGGACGCGACTCCGGAAACACAGAGCAGAAGTTTAGAGAAGATGATTCTCGTCTGAAACGAATTCGTTTCAAGGACTTTTCCTTAATCCAACTCTGGTTGTCGAGTTCCTTGGAAAAACAAATAGACATACACACGCACACTCACACACACAAGCTCACTCCATCTTAAAACCCGGCTTCAGTCAGCAGCCGGGCGAACAGCCAATCGCAACTGCGTATATCATGTACCCATATAGCACAGCAGCCAATCAGGAGATCGACTTTCGTAGAATGGGCGTGGCTCGCTGCCTTCTTCCGGTTCAGGTATTGCGTCTGTTATACGCCCATCGACGTTCAGCTGCTGGTGCTGGTACTGCTGCTGGTGCTGCAGTGCGTTGGACGAAGCCAGCGTCTGAAACTGTTATCTTTGGTGAATGTAAGCGGAGGGCTAGAGACCCGATCGATGCTGATGTTTGAAGCAAAGATACGGAAAATATATACACGGAAAAACTAAATAAAGGAATGAAATGAATATCACCAGAAAGTCTGATGGGAGAGAAAGTCCGAGGAAGGAAACATATTTATATCCTAAGCATTGCTCACTCATTTATCTTCACTCACAGAAATTATTCGGCGAAAATGTCAATTCATTGCCATAGATTACAATGCATTACCATCCATTTTTGCCACTATTACCGTCCAATGCCTGCCATAGCCGTCCATCAGGACCGCATTAAGGTAGGTGCTAAGAGTGCTGCAGCACCCAGGCCCGCAATTTTGAGGACCCGCATTTTCGGAAATGATTAAATTTCTTAACGAGAATGCTGCAAGATTAAAATAAATACGAAGCCATCGTCGAAGAAATTTTTCAAAAGTTCGCCCACACAAAAGATTTATTTGCTCGAACTAACAGTTTATGAATTGGTTGAATTTGCATAATTATTGTAATTTTATCTTTGGGAAATAGACTTTGACCTTTCAACAGTGATGTCATAGAATAGGGTATACGCAGGTTAATCATTTTCACTGACCTTTTCAAGAGAAATTGGGTTATAAGAAAATAAAAAATGTAATTGACAAGGTGAAAGTTCCAGGGAGGGTTGTGATGGTTCAACCCCGTCTTTCTTAAGACTCCATAGTAAAGTCCTCATTGAGTCCTTGCACATCCCAAGTATAAGGCTATAGGCCTACATATCAACGTCTGACCCCAGTGATTTTTCTAAAATTCTCACGCTGGTTATTGGTTGACTCTTAATTTCTTAGACATAATATAGTTTGCCATCTTCTCTAGTTTTCTGCTTCATAGATGCAAATGTCCGACGTCTCCATTCATCTCGATGTTGGACTCTTCTATACGAGCCATCCTTAAAATCCATATCCACTTATTATCCTTAAATCCAACATCATCTGTCATGATCCTCCACCTCTTATTTGCTTCCACTTAATCGTTCCTTCGTTGACCTTTCTCAGGCGTTAGCGTGTATACCCTCAGCCTGTGTCCTATACGCGCTTCCATTGTCTCTGCAGTGTACTCTATCTGCAGGGCTCTTTCTTCTCCGATCATTCCGATACCTTAACGCGAGAAAATCATGATCGCTGTAAAGAACGGTTTCCAGAACATTATTGGAATCTGTGAAAGAAATCGTATCTTATTTTCATTAGAACAGAATATAGAAAGAGGAACTTATAAATTTAAATATAAGAATTATCATAAACTGAAACGAAAAAACGACAGGAATCCGAAATAACGGCTGAATGTACACAGTAGGCCTACTGTATGGATCAGAGTCATGGACCATGAGAAGAAAGAATAAACGACTGGAGTCTTCGAAGTGTGGACTTGGAGAACAATGAAGAAAATCAACAGGATGGAACATATAGGCATATAGGGCCTAGGCTTATAACTATTTAACAAATGAAGAAGTCGTTCGTTCCTTTTGTCATTGTAGACTTAAGCCTGCTAAGGCAACTCTTGTATACAGAAACCGTATAGCATAATAGCTAAATTGATTTAATTTCTGGTCAGAATAAGTTCAGAATATATTATAATAGGGAACAAGTGGAGTCTTAGATAACGACGGTGATAGTGAATGTGAGCTGCATAAACGATCGATCCTATTATTAGAAATTAGGAAAGTCAACAAATAGTCATGACTACGCAGAGATAAACAGGCATACAAACAGATACAAGGAAAGACAGCCAGAGGGCGACGCGACGCGAGATTAAGTATCCCCCTTCTTAGGACTATGTACCTCGGCGACCGTCCACCGGACGCTCGATTGTCTACTCCCCAGATTTCCAACATGCAGAGAAGAAGAACTAGATTAAACACTGGTCAGCATCAACATCATTAGCGACGTGGTTGTCACCACCCTCTGCAACATGGGTCATGTGCCAACTATATATATTATATATATATACAATATATACATATATATTGTATATAGGCCTACACATTCCCTATGTGTCGTGTGTGTAACACATTCCCTATGTGTCTTGTATCTGTAGCTGACGACGTGACCGCAGAAAGGCAGAGAGAGAGAGGGGGAGGGAGAGAGAGAGAGAGGGAGAGAGAGAGGGGGGGAGAGAGGGGAGAGGAGAGAGGGGAAGATGGGTGTCATGGGAACTGTGGGACAAATGACCCCATAAGTCAATCGTCAGCGCTGAACGATATCGGTCGACGAATGCCGATAGCTCTGTGACCCCTGCATGTCCTTCTGCATGTCCCTCTGCATGTCCCTCTGCATGCTCCTCTGCATGTTCCTCTGCATGTCCCTCTGCATGTTCCTCTGCAGGTCCCTCTGCATGCCTCTCTGCATGTTCCTCTGCATGTCCCTCTGCATGTTCCTCTGCATGTCCCTCTGCATGTCCCTCTGCAGGTCCCTCTGCATGCCTCTCTGCATGTTCCTCTGCATGTCCCTCTGCATGTTCCTCTGCAGGTCCCTCTGCATGTCCCTCTGCAGGTCCCTCTGCATGCCTCTCTGCATGTTCCTCTGCATGTCCCTCTGCATGTTCCTCTGCATGTCCCTCTGCAGGTCCCTCTGCATGCCTCTCTGCATGTTCCTCTGCATGTCCCTCTGCATGTTCCTCTGCATGTCCCTCTGCATGTTCCTCTGCATGTCCCTCTGCATGTTCCTCTGCATGTCCCTCTGCATGTTCCTCTGATCCTCTGGTCTTCTGCAGACCAAGCAGTTCAATGCTTCCGGTGCCAGTCTTTCAGTTTAGGAGGAGGAGAAGGAAGAAGAAGAAGAGGAGGAGAAGGAGGAAGAAGAAGAGGAGGAGGAAGAGGAGGAGAAGGAGGAGAAGGAAGAGGAGGAGAAGGAAGAGGAGGAGAAGGAGAAGGAGAAGACGGCGGAGGGGGAGGGAATGAGGAAATAGTCATTAAGGTTAATCAAGACCCTTTGGCGATTGATATCGTTAATAAAGAGGCGGAGTTGAGGAGGAGGAGTAGGTTCACAGATCCCGAGCTGTTTAGGCCGGTGACGGCTGCAGGAGGCATGCAGGGTGGATGATGGACGAGCGGGTGAGGAGGCAGGGGATGGTTGGATGGACAGCGGTCACGTACGCTTAGATAAAGACGGGTGGGTAGTGGGGTGAAGTGCTGGTAAAATGTCACACCTGTTTCGAGGGTGTTGTCAATCGCACGTCTCCTGCGAACCCCCCCCATTTTGTCGGTCTGTCTGCGGGGCTGGCATGACAGGACAATGAAGTCCGGTGCCACATGAGGGATGATGTGTAGCCTACCTTGGCGTTGGTTAAATGGGGGGGGGGGTCTTCTCAAAGGCAGGTTTGCCTTAAGGGAAGAGACCTATAATCCAGATGCCAGGCATCAAGGCTAGACAGAGCTAACTATGTCACTGCTCGTAGGCCTATTTTAGCAGTGCCAGGCCCAAGCATGGAAAAGGAGGAGGGCGACACTAATCATCCATTATATATATAAAAATTATATATATACAGGGTGGGCCAGCATAAATGTCCCGACTTTGCACGCGTATAACTTCGCCAATTTTTAACATTTATTTATACTTTATGCATCAAATTAAAGGTATTTCACTCTAGTATTATCTCTAAAAAAGTCGAACTGATACTAGTCTCGGTTTTAATTATATGCCCGGAACAGCGCTAGCTACCATATTTTGCTGTCATTTGTGACGCAACCTGGCGCCGTTGACAGACGATGATCGCGTTTCGATCTTAATTTTACGAACTGGTAAGGGATTTAATTCGTTTGAAATGATTAACGAATATTCTAACAGAGGATGGAATAAACAATACCTTGTATTATCTGCTACGGAAAATTAATAAAACAGGACTTTCTACTTGCAAACCATGGGAATCGGAGCGCACGGCGCTCACATCCGCTAACATTGCTCGTGTGTCCGCGTACATTTGCAGTCAAGACAATGACAATGGCCCTGCATGCAAATTCAGCGCAAAACAGGCAGTCTTAGAAGCACTGAATAGCGTATTGGAAAAGATTATAGACCTAAAGTTAAAGTAATTTGTCGACGAGAAGTCCCACGAACTCTCCAGCTCTTACGCAAAGAAACGACTGGCAGCGTGCAAACGTCTGAAGCAGCGCATGGCAGTGCACGGCTGTTGGCAAAATTGAAAGGACGCGGTTTTGCGATTAGAATATATTCATGGTAGGGACCCTACAAACACCCAAAATGATCGTGTCTACGCGCGTTTTAGCAAAAAACGATAGAATTTTCCCGGGAAACGGCGTCATAATGCGTCAGTAATGACAAAAATGGTAGCTAGCGCTGATCCAAGTATATAATTAAAACCTAAACTAGTATCAGTTCGACTTTTTTAGAGTTAATACTAGAGTGAAATACCTTTAATTTGATGCATCAAGTATAAATAAATGTTAAAAATTGGCGAAGTTATACGCCTGCAAAGTCGGGACATTTATGCTGGCCCACCCTGTATATATCACCTGGTCACCTGGTGCCGTCAGCTCTTGGAGCTCTGGCGATATTCTTGATGTATCCTCTCCAGTGTCCCCTCTCTCTTGTTGCCTCTCTCAGCTCCTCCAAGTTCATGCCAGACTTTTCCTGTACCTCATCCAACCATCTCTTCCTTGGTCTTCCGCGTCTCCTCCTTCCCTCACCGCATGCCGTCATCAGCTCCTTCTCCAAACCGTTAGATCTCATCACATGGCCGAAGTAGCTCAATTTCCTCCAAGTTGCTGTTTGCTGTAGTGTCTCATCTCTCTCTATTCCGAGCTCCTCACGCACCGATTCGTTAGTTCTCTTCTCCGTCCATGAAATCCTTAACATTTTTCTCCAAATCCACATCTCGCACGCGTTGATTTTCTTTTCCATATCCAGTGTCTTTGTCCATGTTTCGCATCCATATAGGACGACCGGGAAGATCAGTGCTCTTACCAGTCTTTTCTTTGTTTCCCTGCTCACATATTTATCTTTCCAAATATTTCCCAGACCGTTCATTGCCGTTTTTCCCATTGTTACCCTCCGCCTTATTTCCATATCACATCTTCCCTCCTTCTCTAACATAGATCCCAGGAATGTGAAGCTCGATACTACCTCTATCGTTTCTCCATCCACCTCAAAGTTTTCCCATGTTGCAGTTGTCATAACTTTTGTTTTCTTTACATTGAAGTATAGTCCCGCCTTTTCGCTTTCCATCCTGACTCTTCTTATTAACTCGGCCAGGTCGTCCTTCTTACCCGCCAATAATGTCGTATCATCAGCGTACCTCAAATTATTCAGTATTTTCCCCGCTATCCTTACCCCCTCTGTTGCCTCCTCCAATCCAGCCCTCCTCATAATTCTCTCGGCATACAGATTGAACAGGAAAGGGGACAAAATGCACATATATATATGACATAGTGTCGCCGTTAGACAGCAGCAGCAAGGTACATGTATCATGATGTATGGAGAGAGGTTTGGATGTTGGATGGTTGGATCCAGGAAACTCATGAGACCGACATTGAGATCGATGAGATATGCATCGAATATGATACACCATGATATCAAATGATACACCATGATATCATGTGGCAGCTAACCATAGAATAAAACACTTGATTTCTTACTCATCGTTTCATATGCTGAATTAATAATAATCTTCGTTTATTGACATTCAATCTGACAAACCGCAGAACGATTACATGTACAAGTTATACGAAATACGGCCTGCTTCGCACGACACGCAGTTCGGCTACAACAGGTTCGGTAACTTAACACTAATGGCCTAAGCCTGAATTGCAATATTATTATTAGCCATTCTGCCAACTTAACGTATGGTGTCACAGTTTCAAGGCCAGCAAAAACTAATGAAGAAAGCATGTCAACAGAACACACAGTAAGCTTATATTGTTTATTTATGCAACCTAAAATATTTGACCAATCCAGTCTGTCTTCAATCAAATACATTTATTTCTCAAAAGTCTTTCAACATTTGGAAATGAATCCAGGTTTCAAAGACAACAAAAACTGTTGTCTTCGACGAAAAGAAATTTAAGTAGCCTACGGCTGTCGTCGTTCGAAAGGCAAAAATCACAGCATTAAATTTGGATAACTGTTGTTGTTTATCGATGCAAGTGTATGGTAACAAGGATGATTAGCGTCGTCCTTTTCCTTAATCAAATCTTGAGATTGAAACCGCTGCCACCGGTGTACACTATACACGACAGTGATGGAACAACACAGCATTTTCATTTATTGTTTATTATATTAGAACAAAATTGCTTTAAGGATGTATAACGTTTTGACCCAGCAGCTTCTCCCTTCATCTCTATAATTAGTAATTACGAACTGTGCACAAATTCATCTGTTTTCACATGATTACACAAAAGTCCATATAATATCTTTGCTTACAAAATCATGTATTAAGCTTACACAGAGATGCTAGACAGAGTCTCGCATGCAACAACATATGAAACGTTCTGGAAACTTCCTTTATTGGACGCTATACACCAATTCCGAGGTCTCGTTTATGATAATTTACGCCAACTGAACGACAACCCGGCAACCATACAACATTGATCAAGTGAATGACAACCCGGCAACCCTACAACATTGATCAAGTGAATGACAACTCGGCAACCATACAACATTGATCAAGTGAATGACAACCCGGCAACCCTACAACATTGATCAAGTGAATGACAACTCGGCAACCATACAACATTGATCAAGTGAATGACAACTCGGCAACCATACAACATTGATCAAGTGAATGACAACTCGGCAACCATACAACATTGATCAAGTGAATGACAACTCGGCAACCATACAACATTGATCAAGTGAACGACAACTCGGCAACCATACAACATTGATCAAGTGAACGACAACTCGGCAACCATACAGCATTGATCAAGTGAATGACAACTCGGCAACCATACAACATTGATCAAGTGAATGACAACTCGGCAGCCATACAACATTGATCAAGTGAACGACAACCCTACAACATTGATCAAGTGAATGACAACTCGGCAACCATACAACATTGATCAAGTGAATGACAACCCTACAACATTGATCAAGTGAATGACAACCCGGCAACCCTACAACATTGATCAAGTGAACGACAACTCGGCAACCATACAACATTGATCAAGTGAACGACAACCAGGCAACCCTACAACATTGATCAAGTGAATGACAACCCGGCAACTCTACAACATTGATCAAGTGAATGACAACTCGGCAACCATACAACATTGATCAAGTGAACGACAACGCGGCAACCATACAACATTGATCAAGTGAACGTTCTCGGATAAGAAAAATGTTTCACAAAATTTAACATAGAAAGTTACGAAGAATGAATGCTACAATAATAATAATAATAATTTATTATTGAACCTGAGAGAATGGTTCAGAAGCATTCGCCAGATGACGCTAGTAGTGTGACAGGTCTTTAACGGAATGTCTTGGGTGTTACATGGCATGATCATTGAATTGCTAGGTCTGTGTGTAATGTGCAGTGGCGGCGCCAGGATTTGAATTTGTGGGGTCTGAATCCTCGCGGAGGAAATGTTGTTTCTGACGACGCTTTTTTAGTCATCCATCAATTTTAGTTGGAAAACCGTTATGAAAAATACCCATGTTCTTAATTTCCTGTTTGCATTTTCACGCTCTTGCTAAAATCTAACCATGACCAATGTGTTTGCCCCTCCTGCAAAAAGTCCCTGAGGTCGCTCATGTTTCGGGCAAATGTTCCTGAAACTGGTAAATTCTCCCATGACTCATCCCATCCCACGAAGATTCATTTTGCAATTTTACATACCTGCCGTACGTAGCATTACCATTGCCATCGAAAACTTCATCGTTTAATTAACTCATCAACTTTTCTCTTTTAATTCTCACAATGAATTTAGCCATTTATCATGATGTACGCTTGTGCGTGCGATTCTAGTACACACTGTCCAGCTTACACATATAATTATACATAATTTACACTATACAGTATACACTATTTTTATAGCACACATGGGCTCTCATTTGTCCTGGCCTTGTCTGACCATATGTGCTGGTGATGCTGGACCTGTGGCCGTCCCGCTGTCATCATGAGCTAAGTAAATGCAGAAGTTGGTGTCACTACAGCATACAGGGCATAATAGGGTCATCAAGTGCTGGTGTATGGCCTAATCGCAGCCGCTCAAGCTGTTATCTCAACTTATCTTTTCTTCCCTTTCGTCTTGAACATCCCGTGGGTTCTCTGTAGTCGCAGGGCAGCTATTAGCATAGATAGACATGCGCATGTGTCTGAACACTCTCATTTGATCAACAGTGCAGAGGTATGTGTGTGTAAGTAAGTAAGAATATTCTTTATTATACCACCAGCAAACGCACAGTAGTTTACAGAGAAAATAATAATGGGGAAGGTGATGTTCTGTGTTGCAGTATCAAAGCTTCACAGAAAAGCGTCTACGAAACATGCTGCAGATGAAAATCATCCAAGTCAGTGTCACACCATTAGTGGATTAGGAGACCTTGGTACCAACAAACATAGTAGGCAATGTATAACTGATTAAGCTCAAACTGGGGGCTAACATTTGTACAGGGGGCTAGGAAAAATATAATTAGACTCGCATATTATACAGTGAATGCAACCACATGTATTTATGTTGAAGCCTATTACAATTGCTTTGGAACAAATAATGTATAAATAGTTGAAAGTACCAAAATTTGAAATTCTCAGCGTAGAATATTATAGCGCCCAAATAGCGGAAAGCTGAATTGTCCTAAGGATTAATTTCTGATCGAGCTTTAAATTTTGCGATTCCTTTCAGCACGTCATATCTGGGTGAAACTGGTTTTAAACGAATTTTATAATCATGATTCAAACTAGATTTTGCTCCCTATATACTACTCTAACAAACTACACTGTGAGCCATAAAAAACCGTGCCACTTTATGTTTAGCTATATCTCTGTCATTTCTTTATCGATTTTTACACTTTTTGCATTATTTTAAACAGGAATCAATACTCTAAAGAGCAGAAATAAACATTATCGATTTCATCCTACATGCATGTTAAACTTGTCTTGCGAAACTGAAGACACTAAAAAAACACGTGAGAATCGATCAATGCTGCATTTTTACTACTTAAATGCAAACAATTTTTCAGTGCCTTTATTTGTTTAAAGTTTGTGTTCAAAAGGACTTCCTTTTTCACGTACACATTTTGCCAAGCGACGTCGCCACTGATCAATTGCAGTGTCAATAAGATGTTGTTCCAGACGGATACGAGACACTGCCGAAGTTCATCAGTGTTCTGAATGCGCTTTTGGTACACGCGCTGTTCCATAAGCATTTCCGTTCCAAATCGTTATGAATAATGCGTCTGACCGTCGTTTGTGTAAGATTCAGCTCTCTCGCGATTTGTCTGGTTGAAAGATGTGTTTTAGGCTTGTCTTCCTGGCTCTGAACCAATTCATTGACAGCGGCGATATTATCTTCAGTTCGCGACGATTTTGGCCGACCACTTCCCGCAGCGCGTTCAACTGAACCGGTAGTTCTCAACTTTCGCAGAAAGTCATCTAATGTTTTTCTTTTCCAATTCTTGTTCGGAAACTCCTTAATTAATCGTCTAGAAGAATAATTTTTGCATTCCCGCAGATTTTTAATTAAAATTTTATCATCAAAGCTCAACATTTTAAAATTTTAACTCAAATTTTCAACCATCAACTTTATTTGCATTATGCTGCGAAACGGATATGACGTCATCGCGCAAGTAAATAAGTAAATCGTAGAGATTTAATTTTTCTTTCAAACGACACAAAAAGATATAAAATTGTTAAAATATCGACCGAGATATAGCTAAAAATAAATTGGCACGGTTTTTTATGGCTCACAGTGTATATGTCACCAATGATTAAATGAACTTTTAGTACTGTTGTCCCGGGCTTTTTTAACGTGCAGTTGTACACAAAATGTGCAGTGATTCTAAATGGATTTGCGCAGTTGTAGAAGTACTTCTGTACAGTTAAAACTAGCAAAAAGGTCATTGTCCTCCGATTGGCAGTAATTTACCAAGGAAGATGGGAAAGGAAAGGAGTTGTGCAATTCTAAAAATTCCTTAAAAACAGCCCTGCTGTTGTCACTTCAAGGGACTTCGCAATGGCATTTTGTTCTGATCTGTTCATCTGACTTTGCTAGGGGGCACGCCATAGGTGCAATCACGTCCTAAAAGTTGGGGGGACCAAATGAATCACGTCCTAAAAGTTGGGGGGACCATAATAATAAAGTTAGGGGACCACTCAAAAGTTGGGGGGCGCGTCCCGTGGGTCCCATAGGGTGGTTGCGCCTATGGGGTAGGCCCTACGCCATCATTTGATTTTTTTACTTGGAGGTACAATAAACAAAAAGTTTGAGAACCCCATGCAGAGACTATTCTAGTAGGCAGCGGTCGTCACATAGGTAACAAAGAATAATAAATGGTCAAACGGAAATTGAGTTTTATACATGTCTTTAATTTCTCAATAATTCTAGAACAGACAGGCATCAGAAAATAAACATCTCATCACGAATGGTCACAGAAACCAGAAACAGTTGAAGCAAATGTTCGCAAAATAATAACGTTTAAGTCTGAACACAAAGTCATTCAAAACATTCTCTTATAAGTCATCGCTTAGCTGAGTAACTGAGATAAAACGGTTAAATGAAATAATTGAACAATAACATTATAAAGTAACACATCGCAGTGTAGAAATGTCTGCAGCTGTCATTTGATTCTAAACGTTATACCCTGTTCCTTTGGAGAACGGACATTATCCCCCGGACAAAAGCCTTCCGGACATTATCCACCGGGGTAGGACATTATCCCCCCGGTCTATGATACCATCACCTAAAATGATGCAAAAATATAAGAATAGGTCTACGTTAAGGTGAATATCCATACATTTAGACATCACAGTTGCAAATTGTTAGAATGTGTTAAGGCTTATATTTGTATATTATACATGAAAATTGCCGGCATAGCTTACCTAAAAAGTCTACAAGAATTTGTTATGGTAGGGCCATATATTGGCATATAGGCATTCGAAATATACCCATATGGATATATTATTGATTTATTACACTAGTCGTCCAATGTTGCTGACAGATTCCGTTCATGGGAAATAGATATTTTTGGATGTTAAGAACATTTGCAAGTCTCTAACTTAAGTTGCATGCAGCACTTAAAGGTCGTAATTGTGTACCTGACTGCCACTTGTGTTAGAAACGAATAACTAAATGACGCTAACAAGTCTTTAGTTTGCATCTGAATGGCATTGCTATTAAGTCTTTAGTTTGCATCTGAATGGCATTGCTATTAAGTCTTTAGTTTGCATCTGAATGGCATTGCTATTAAGTCTTCAACTGGTTGCCCGGGGATAATGTCCAGGAGGGATTATGTCCTACAATCGTTCCTTTGATTTAGGAATGCAACGACGTTTTTGTCACAGGCAATACTCCTTGCAGGTTTCCGAAGTATTATAGTGTTAAAAGGTTTTTTAATTATTTTTAATTAAACCAATACTTCTTTGACTGAATTTGACAACAAAATAGATCTCACAGAAGCGTTTTTCTGTATTCTTGGAAGATCATTCATAACTGAAGCATATAACACGACAACAGATCAAATATCGAGCAACAGAATATGGACAACCGTTGTCTAGCATGTCTACCCCCACAGCACACCACCATCACTCAACAAATAACTAATTTCCTCAGATCGTGCATCTGGAGAAGAACTACGTATCAAGACTTCAACTGGTGCATGGTTGGGCTAGGGTTAGGGTAAAATATTCATTTACCACTTGTCACGTTAGGGTATGGTAAAAGATTCATTTACCACTTGTCACGTTAGGGTTACGGTAAAGATTCATTTACCACTTGTCACGTTAGGGTACGGTAAAGATTCATTTACCACTTGTCACGTTAGGGTTACGGTAAAGATTCATTTACCACTTGTCACGTTATGGTACGGTAAAGATTCATTTACCACTTGTCACGTTAGGGTTACGGTAAAGATTCATTTACCACTTGTCACGTTAGGGTTACGGTAAAGATTCATTTACCACTTGTCACGTTAGGGTACGGTAAAGATTCATTTACCACTTGTCACGTTAGGGTTACGGTAAAGATTCATTTACCACTTGTCACGTTAGGGTTACGGTAAAGATTCATTTACCACTTGTCACGTTAGGGTTACGGTAAAGATTCATTTACCACTTGTCACGTTAGGGTACGGTAAAGATTCATTTACCACTTGTCACGTTAGGGTTACGGTAAAGATTCATTTACCACTTGTCACGTTAGGGTTACGGTAAAGATTCATTTACCACTTGTCACGTTAGGGTTTGGGTAAAAGGGTCATTTACCACCTGTCGCGCTAGGGTTAGGGTAAAAGATTCATTTACCACTTGTCAGGTACAACTTAGTCCTACTCTTGCAGAGTGTTTTAAGTCTCTCCTTTAAACTAACAGCTACTAATTGCAGGTTGTATTCAGCAGAATAAACAGACAGACAGACAAACATACAGACAAAACGTGTACGACTGTTCGTCTGCTTAGAAAGTAATAGCAGAAAAAAGCAACACTAAGCTTTTCCGACTGCATGCAAAGTAAAGTAGATACACGTTTCACAACAGATCCAACGAATTTTTGTGGCCACAAAAAGCGACGACAGGTTCTAATTGCCAGGCACTGATTATCTTAAACACGAATGGACGTCAAAAGCACCTTATATAGTCAACGTTGTTAGAATCTTATGAGCTAACCATAGGATCCAAGTAAACCACTACATCTATATCTGCTAATTTTTCTTTCTTTATACTTTTCAATATTTATCCACCGTAGGCCTATACGGTGCAATCATGGCTGTACTGGCAACATCAGAGGTGAGTACAGGCTACCATTGCCTAGGCCTGTGTGCAGGTCATTTATCCCGCATAGCCTACTCCACACAAATACTTGAGGTGTGAGTACACGCTGTATGTATACCCGCGTGTACCCCCGATACAGCCCTGGGTGTAACACAGCAACCAACAGCGACGTGAAATATATACAGCGAAAAAAAGACGGTAGTCTGCAAAACAATACGGCAGCTCAAAAGTTAACCATGACTGTCATGACTGTTGAAATGGCATTCTGCAGAGCGTCATATAACATATTTGTATTACTCTGATTGAAACACAAAGACAAGTCATACTGACAGGCAAAGCAATGCCATCCACCGATAATATTCAAAGATATTCGTGCCTCAATTTGCTAGACGAGATGTAGCCATGATACCATCAAGCATCGATGGCAGAAGATTCGCTCTCTTTGAATCACTCGAGCGTGGAATCGTTACGGTTTGCTGGGTCGTCTTCCCGCCAACCGTAACCATGGATTCGGTTGGCCGCCTTCGATCACCGATTCGGTGGTCCTCTATCACCGATCAGCGTTTTGCCTGCGTCGACTCACCAGCCCAGGTTGCCATGGTAACAGAGATTTCGACTGACAGACAGGTGCGTCCGTGGCAGATGCTGCTGTTAGAGGTTCTCTTCTTAGAGGTTCTCTTCTTGGATACCGAGCATCAGCCTTATTAAGTTGAGCCAACCTAGAACAAGGATTCAACAGCTTCTCGTAAATTCGAAAGCTAAATGCAAGGCAGCACACTAAGGGAGAGGACGGAGGAACCACATGCGGTTATTATAGCTCACTCAACAGATTCATGCATTGGGATGATTTTCAGTTCCAACGTCAAAGACTGCCTTCAGAGGCGCTCTCGAGTCGATCAGTTCCTTCGATTTGATGAATCTCATCGCAAGGTACATGAGGCATAAAAATTATTATGTCGAAGACGTATACTATATTCGTGCGACAATTCTGACACTTTAGTAAATGAGTTTCCATGCAAGCGTGTGTAGCTTCATCGCTATATAAATCGCGTTTGAACATTCTAGAGCAGCATGCAACAATCTCTCTCTCGACTGCCTGTCTCCTGCCTGCTCTGGTTTTGTTAACCCTGCTTACAAGACACGGAAATAAGAACGACAACAGACGCGCAATGTACAACATACAATGTACAGATGCACATGCAAATACACTGAGATCGACAACGAACACATTGGAAAATATGCAGAAAATTTCGTCTAAGTCTACTGAAAAAATAACCATTTGCAACAAAGTACAACGACATCTCATGACAACATGCTATAAAAATTATAACTTTATAGGCAAAAGGCGGAATGGATGGATGGATGGATGGATGAATGGATCCCGAAGTCTACGATATCTTTAGGCAACAAAGGTTTTTTACATTGATACAATTATTAGTGTGAATGGTTCTCACCATTCGAAAGGCATTCAATAAGCAGCACTCTTTTTTGAGCGAAATTGGCACAAAGGAATGATTATAAGCGGTTTGTTTCAGAGTTACCTTCTCTCAACTGCATAATTATAAATTATAATCTGCATAAAAATAGCCTTGCTTCGACATGGTCAAACAATGTGTTAAAGACCTAACATCATACAGAGGTGCTCACTAGTATTCACCATAGATGCAAAAAACATGAAAACGGAATAAAAAAACGGGGGAAATGTCATTTTAATCAACAACAAAAAAACGGAAAAAACGACAAAAAACGGAAATGCAAAATAATTTGACTTTGTAACATCTTAAACTGCATTTTAAACTTAAAAGCGTTGCTTATGCAATTTTATCTTAATCGGTAAATAACACAACGTTCTTCTTCTTCTTTAGTGTTCTGCCCTTAGGCAGATCGTCCAAGATTCCAACGACACCAATCTTAACTATTCTGTGCTTTTTCCTTGATTACTTTATATCCTCGTCCCTTTTCTTTAGATCTATCCATCAGCAAATCCAAGCTCATCTTTCGTTGTCGTCCTGGTGGTTTCTTTTCCTCCATTCCTCCCTCGAATACTATCTTCAAGAGCGAGTCTCCCCTCAACATGTGACCAAACCAGTTCATCTGCCTCTTCCGTATTGTATCAATCAGCGATCTTTCTTCTTGCACCGGTTGCCATTCTTCTCCACAACCACGTTTCAAATGCCTCGAGTTTTCCACTTCTGCCTTTCCCATAGTCCACGTTTCTGCTCCATATAGTGGCACGTTTCGTATTCATGGCTGTTTAGATCATTGTCTTCTTTAGATCGTTTTCATTCTTCCTCTTAGCAGCTCCTCTCTATCCCAGAATGCAACACATCTTTATTAGTAGACCAAAATTAATTACAAGTCACTTTAATCTACAACAGTTAGTTTTTCTTTTAACTTTCTTATTAAATTAAAGGTATTGAAATCTTTTCAAATTTGAATTGTAAACATAAATCCGCATAAGTTTATGCCGATCGACCTAACGCAATAAAAATCTGATCGGAAATAAAGACTATAGATGTATACTAAATTATATATTGTAGACCTAAGCTTACTTAAAATTGCTACTTATAGGCCTAAGAAGTTTATATCAAAATAACTCTTATAAATTTCATTTCTTGTAGGGACCTATAAGCGTACATGTATTTCTCAAATGATGATTATAAACAATTAAATAGGGCTTATAGACATTAGTTGGTTGGATCTTTGAGAATACGATGAAAACGTCAGGAATAATAGACACAAATAAAATTAGGGAAAATAATTACAGACAGTAAATAAATAAATATAGCTAAAAAAGGAATAAAACGATACAAAAAATCAAAAGCGAAAAAAACCGTTTTAAACATCCATGGTAATCACAAGAGAATTGAAGCATTTGAAATGTGGTTATGGAGAAGGATAGAAAGAATCAGCTGGAGGGATCATATCAGCAATGAAGAGGTATTGAGAAGAGTCGGAGAAAAGAGAGCGATGATACACACAATTAGAGAAAGACAAAGAAGATGGATCGGGCACACACTCAGAGGAGACTCGATGCTGCGAACAATAATAGAGGGGAAAATGGATGGAAAAAGAACGAGAGGCAGACCAAGACAAAAACTGTTAGACTGGATGATGAAAGATGACTACCAGAAGCTGAAAATGAAAGCGCAGAACAGGAGGAAGGGATAAAAGTGGGAGGAATGTGGATCAGGGCATTAAGATTCGCAGACGATCAAGCAATGATGGCAGAAAGTCAGGAAGGGTTACAAACAATGATGGACCGGCTGAATACAACATCAAAAGAATACGGAATGAAAATCAACATAAAGAAAACAAAGGTTATGAGAATAAGCAAAGGAGAGCAGAAGGCAGTTAAAATATTCATAGATGGAGAAGAAATAGAACAAGTCAAGGAATTTGCGTATCTCGGCAGTACGATTACGGAAGATGCTAGATGCCACAGAGAAATACAACGAAGGATTGTACTAGGAAAAGATGCATTTGAAAAGAGGAAAGAGCTACTGAGAAGAGGAATCAATAAGGAGCTGAAAAAGAAAATGATAAAAACCTTAGTATGGAGTGTGATGTTATATGGATCAGAGACATGGACTATGCGAATGGAAGACATCAAGAGAATTGAAGCATTTGAAATGTGGTTATGGAGAAGGATAGAAAGAATCAGCTGGAGGGAT